>JAODVP010096805.1:0-10818 GCA_025400035.1 Tetradonia laticeps
TCCGTTAAACCCGAAATTTCGTTCACCCGGAACGGCTGCGGTCCCACCTAGCCCGAGAGATCGAGGTTGCAGTGTAGTTTACGTAGTGGCCCCCAAAAATACATTAAAATTCGGTAAAAGCGTCACCGAAGGAATCGTAAAAATTGTGACGCAATAACCGATTAACGTTTGAACCATACAAGAAATTTTTAATGTACACATACATATATGTAGAGCAACTGGTCCAAATTTGAGCTACCACTTTCATTTTACTACTTTTTGAGACTCCTACATAATTTTCGCATGGAGCAAATGCTGATGCTTCTAAAAGCGATTACACAGGCGTTAGTCTGGGGTCCAAATTTCAGGTAGGTGCTTAATCATTCTCAAATACATACAAAAAAGTAACAAAATAATCTAAGCTGCTAGAATCGTTTATTGCACAATCTAGTCAATATAAAAAAGTGAATGAAAAAATTTTGACATATATTTTCACATTTATTTATAATAATCGCAAATCAATTCTCTTTTTTAACATTCCGCTATTGATTAAAGGGCCGAGCTATTCTATTACTATCGTTAAATGAAACTATATTTAAGTAATTGTCATAGATGGGCTTAGAGGGTTTGCAACCCGTATTCGCCTACACACCTGGCTATAAAGTCAATTGCCCAAATTCGATCCCTATTTGATATTTTGACCAGTTCCTCTACGTAAAATTTACAACAAAAAGTAGGAGTATAGAAATTTGTAATTTTTTCTGTTTTCCAATGTAGAAAATATCGCCCTTACATATCAGAAATGACGTAATAATAGAGTTGTGTATAAAAATATGACGCTATAAAAGAAATAAAATACATTTGTACAATAGAGAATTAGAATGTGTATATACGCATTAATCGAGTGGTCGCACAAAGCGAGCTCGTTATAATCAATTGTACATGATATTTTAACGACACCATTAATTTCTTTGGAATACAAATTAACACATACTAGCTATAAAATAAAAGCAACTTATTTTTCCGTCCATTTCGCAACAATCCTGGATACATACATCGCTCGTCAGCAATAAAACAGAAATTACATTCTGATGCAAGCAAAGCATCTTTTAACAATAAATACAGCATTTCGAAGCGCTAGTAGTGCTTGTGTTGTGTTCCACAATGATATTTTCAACCACGGCCACGGCCCCGCGTAACGAAATTTGCTCCTACATACACTCCGGACACTCCATACACTTACTTCACAACCTGGGACTTATTGAGTAACCTTGGAAATATTCTGTGGAATTCCATGGGATTGTTAATTTATTGATATTTTTTGGTGAGCCAGTATGTAAATTACATTTAAAACATTACATTGTTGTAAACAATAACAAGTCACGGAAAATAATTATATGAAACGATGAAATGTTGAAATGAAAAAAACATTCAACGCACAATTTGAAAATATCAAAAAAAATATATCTTGTAAACAAATGCTTAAAGTAAAAAAAAAGTACCACTTATAAGCTATACATACTTATTTGATGCTTAGATGATGTAAAAAATTGACGAGCAAAACCTGGGTCAGTCAAAAACTGTTCCAGTTGTAAAAGAATTACATTTAATAACATAACAATAATTTCGGTAACAAGTTGTTATTAACAACTGTTGCATAAAGCAGGGGCGCGGCAAGCCAATTTTCATCCGTGGCAAAAATCTTTCTTCCGGAGCAAACAAATATTTGCAGATAAAATTTTGAGCAAATTTGTGCCTTTTGGGAATAAAATAGGGCGTTCGGCCGCCCCTAGATTTGACCTTGCCGGTTTACCCTGAGCTTGGCTTGTCCCCGGCATAAAGCCTAAACGAATGTTATATCAGTAACATATACCAATTACTAATCTTGATATGCAGAAAGTTTCGTCGCTTCATCTACTTCCGCGAGTGATGGGTTATTATTCTAATACAACGTAATGAATTCATTCAAAATGTAGCTTTGAAACTGTCCCTCACAGCTAAATGTAAATTATACCACTGGAGAGTATAATAACTCTGTTACACTAGTTTTTTTATTATCTTCTCTGTATTCCAAATATAGTTGTAGAGTCAAAGAGTTTCAAATTCACGTAATTTATTTTAGGATATTCCCCGTTATCGTGACATGGTGGGACAATTTTACAACAGCATTTCGGCTCAGTCTACAATCACCGACCAGGAAATGTCCTCCGCGATGCAACTTCTGTCCACGCAGCATGCTGACGAATTCGATACGGTGGCAGCTCTTAAAGAGTTATACATCTACGTCGCAAAATATAGAGATCAGGTACGTACTACAACTCTCGTATATTTAAATTGACATGAAATTTAATTATAAATCTAATATAAATTTCCCTAGATTTATGAAGCACTAGATTGTGATCTAGCATGCAATCGACAGCACCTCGCGCATCGATTGGAGATCGTGGCGTGCACGCTGGGAGGTGCCGAGGACGGCAGCGGATGCTGACCGTAGACTACCCCACGATCCGCTCCGCCCTGCAATCCCCACCACCACTCTGACTTCAATTATAACGAGATTAAGCGTGCTCCACTGTGATATTAGCGCAAACGGTGACTGATTGTGCGTCGTTTACGGACACGTTACTTAAGCAGATGTAAACGAGTTGTAACCCCCATTTGAGGTTGTACTTTCAGTGTTGACGTGATCAGCAATGTGTCGAGGCGCTCGATCGTCAACCGCCAACTACTTAACTTAACATGTCCAGAACTACAGTTCCTGCCGTCATTTGCAGGTTGTGTTACGGCGCGCGTAACTTACCACCAAATTCGTCAATTGCCATTTTTGCCTCGCCATATTGTACATTAAACAATTGACGATCGAGCGGCTTCAAATTGTGTACGAATCTATGCAACCAATGGCGCTAGCATCGCCAAAGATTCAACACTCGATGGCTTAGTTTTTAGTGTAAAGTTCTCTTTTCTATAGCTTTCCATTGGCAATGACGTACGAGCAGCTTTAATTATTTTTAATATAGAAACCCTCACAAGCATCGAATACGGCCTAGAATCAAAGGATGAGTGCGATTATTTATTTCTTAGCGTATAAGCGAAAGACTGTTATGTTTATTTTATAAACGTTCTCGACTGTTTTCTATTTTTTATACTTTTATATTTTTGTGCAGTACTGATGATGTAGTAAGTAACTCATTGCCAATCGAAATCAGATTCCTTTCGTAATTTTGCGTATACCTTTGTATGCAGATGAATATTTATCATGTGAATGTAAGAAACAAAAGAATGCCTGCCGCGCATATGGCCCGTGCATTAATGTCGACGTCCAGTGCGTATATTTGTTCGATACGTTATTTTCGAAGAGTTCAAAAACGCGAGGTACGACGCGTACTTTGCCATTTTGACTATTTTTTGTACATAACTGAATATTGAATTGTGCATATAACTATAATATATTAGGTGATGTCTCATTTTAGCGATCAGTAAATGGCGAAGTCAGCGAATGAGAAATACTATAATTATATTAGGACGCAGACTCTGGATGTAAACAATTTAAGAAACTTCGATATTTTATTAGAGATTGTGTTTAGTCGGTAAGGTTTCTGAACGTACGATTTAACTTAAACAAATGAAAAACTTGGAAATCTTATTAAGAGATTGTAAATATACACTTTCATTTCCTCCGGGTCTTCTCGATCCACACACGCCAATGCGTGGGAAAACGCAACGATGTATCGGTTTTTACATTATTACAAGAATACAATTTTAAAATATATTGGTGGTTTTTAATTACTTCTATCATTTCTACAAGCACAGGCAAAATAACTTTACTTTTTATAAATTCCGATATGTCTGTAATCTGTCTCATATTTGAAGGTTAGTATTATAACAAGAATGTGAAAAGTCCCCAATGGTCCGAGGTGAGTTTTATTCCAGGTCAATGGTGAAGAATATCGTTGTTTAAATAATATAGCAACGTGCAAATTGTACAATTTTAAAATGCCATTCTTCCACTTTAATCCGATATGCAAATAACCGTGTTCTCACTTGGGGTTAAGGAAATAATTACATGTAGGAATCATTCGGTTATTACTTGCGGTCCATATACCTACTTCATTTATAAACTTGCAATCACAATATCTCAAGAGCAGTTGTAATATTCAAAGTATGTATATTCGAAAACTGATATTCTAGATCTTTGATCCTGGGTATTCGTGACATTACTATTGCAATCTTATTCTTAACATTTACATCAAATTGCAGTCATATTCGAATTTATGCAAGGTTTGACCGAGCTATATTGGGTTATATGTTTACATCGGGTAAACTAAAAAATTCGGTTTATTCTGCAGTTTGAGTGTGTTGGGTAGCCTATAATATGTATTATACTGCTTTTCTTTTTTTAACAAACGTTGGCAAATTAATTTATTTGACTTATTGGTTTCAATATATTTACGGTTAAAATAGTGCTATTTATTTGAGGTAACTTCAGTAAAATTACTGTAACATACTTAATATTTTGCAACTCTAGTGTATATTTGGTTGCCAGTAAAGTTAAATAAATAACTGAATTGAATATGAAAATAATTCATTTTGCAGCCATTTTTATATTATTTCAATTATTTGTAATGCATTCAAATAATTATTCTTTTGTTTTTAATTAAAACACAATTATGCGTGTTGAAGTAGCAGTTACAAAATTATTTATTTATTTTCCAATTAATACTGATACAAACGATAAGCTAATCTCACTCTTAGTAAACATACGTGGTTATTAATTCTTATCATTTTGTAAGCATTGTTGTAAGATAAGAAGTAGACAATTGATTACGTTATTTGATTCCCCCACTTGCTATCGGTTACTACCATCGCCTTCGAGCTGTTTTGCCTGTTCGTTACAAGATGGATGACAGTGATGATCTGTAAGCAGCTCGGCGCAGTTAAGGTTATCCACCATTGCTGGTCGGCACTCTTCCGAAAAATTCCGTGCTTTCAGTTCCTTTGCCGTCAATACTGCACTCTGCCTTACTTATTACTTATTACCCACGTAGTGAATCGTGATTTAGTGAGTGATTATGCCTGAACTGTGCTGTGACTTCTAGTGTATAGCCCAAAGTGCTCGTGCGTGTGGAGGACTAGGCTGAGTACACGAAATACAACAAACGAGAGCCAAGCGGTGCGCCCCGCTGCAAATGCGTTACGTCCGTTCAGAAATTCACGGCTATCGCTGGCTCTATATAAACTATTAACGACTGGGCATCTCCTGTTGCCATGGCAGTAGTGAGTGTACAACAATCAATTGTTTTTCTCAACATGCACTAATAACTAATGACATCTCAATGATTCTGCATGTGCCAAATTTATGTTTATAGCTCAAAGTATACAAGGACGTTATCGAGGATGTCCTCTCTGCCGCGCGAGAGATGTTCCTTGAAGATGGTGTTGATGAACAAGTCCTCCAAGAACTGAAACAATCATGGGAAGCTAAATTACATGCCAGTAAAGCAGTTGACAACAAACCTGATGTAGAGAAACAAGGTAGGCAACTTTACTATGTCTGCTTCTCTCCACATACTCATTTCGTCTGTTTCGAATATTTCAGTAACAAAAAAGAGTAGTAACCACTCACAGAGTAACAGTTCAGCAGTAAATTCAAGTTCAGAAGTAGCTAATGGTAATGGAGTTGCTAAAAACACAGTGCAAGCTCAACTGCAATCACAAGCACAGCAAATGAAGCAAGTTGTAGGACAAGTCGCTCCAAATAATCACGTGCAGACGTCTCAACAGATCAACGCTGCTGCTGCAGCAGCCGCTCAACAACAGCAACAGGCAGCAGCTCAACAGCAGGTTGTAGAGACGAAAATGGTTCCCATTCAGATCACTCTACCGGCGCAGCCAGGAACCAATGGGCCGCAACGTGTGCTCACTATACAAGTGCCAGCGCCTGCTTTGAATAACAATTTACTGCACAAAGTGCTCACAGGGCCAGTAATCACCACTACCATGAACTTACCGCCTGCGTTGGCATCCTCAGTGCTTCAGCAACATGTAAATGCAGCGTTCAACCAGTTAGCGCCTGGGATATTGACTGGGATGGTGGGCAGTACCCCGTCGACACAAACAAAGACTGTGATACAGAATGATGGCGCTGCTGATAATGGGCGACTGTTTGAGATTAAGGTTTTGGAAAGTGCGGATACCACAGGGGGACCATCGTCATCTACGGGGAAGTGTGTAGGTAGTAAGGCGAAACTGAAGAAGATGGGAAAGAAAGTAAAAAGGATGCGAGTTCAGTTTGTGATGCAGTGCGACGGTCCAGAGGATTCCTCAGATGATGATGATGATGCTACTGACGATGATGATATCTCAGATAATGATGATGATGATAAGGAAGATGATGAGCAGGAGATGGATGATGGTGGGCCTGAGGAGGAACCGCTCAATTCTGAGGATGATGTGACGGATGAAGATCCCACGGATTTGTTCGATACGGACAATGTTGTTGTATGTCAGTATGATAAGGTTAGTATCAGCTTCAGTTAATAACATATTTATAATACAGTCTATAAAAATATTACAATCGCAAATCTTCAGTTAGTTCTGATTTTTTAATATGTTAGGATCAAATCAATGGCCTAAATCTTGGGGCGCTAAGAACTGCAAATTGTTGGAGAGATGCAGTTTTTGCCGTATCTCTTACAGCTTGCGTTTTTCGAAAAAAACTGTCAAGTATTTATATAAAATTGATTAAATTTACTATAATAAGGAACAAAATTCAAATAGGTAGGTAATATTAGAGTGGAGATACTGCTCTTCGAAAGAGCCCTTATCCTACGAGAAAACTTACTTGTAAGTAGGTTGTAACAAATTTTATTAGCTTTAATTTGAAGGCAAAACAATGTATATAGGCACAGCCGTTTTTCCCCATTTCCATTAAAAATGGCTAAATTGCAAATGGTCGGTTCTGATTTTTAATATTTTGCTGGAATAAGTACCTGCATGTATTTAGAGACATGTACTCGAAGGACGTGTGCAAATCTTTTGCCACCCGAAACAAAAACACAAATTTTTAATAATTGTTTCGTATTTTTCACTATAGCTTCCAAAATATGCATTTTCTACGAAACTTTTGACCATATTAAAAATAGACTAAATTCACTACAATATGAGTAAAATCAACATTTTTTGCTCAATTTACAGTTAAATTTCGGGGAAAACCAATCATTCTATGAGGAACGTTGAAAAATCAAGGTTGTATATGCTCGGGCAACTTAATTTTCTTATTTCAAATGCGCGCCATTCAAGTGGTTCACGTAACTTTTAAAGTTTTGTTCTGGAACAGTTCATTCCCCATCATGGATGGAACGGTTTTCGTGAATTTCTACGTTTCCAGTATATATTCAGTGACTGCATAGGACCGGAAATGAATTGATGTAATATTATGTGAGTCACTGAGAACTAGAGTTCCACCGAAACCATCTTTTTTAGTATCAGCCGAAACCGAAACCAAATATTCGGGTTATGCCCAATCTCGGCCCAAACCGAAAATTATATTATAAAGGCTATACAATTTAATGAAAATTGTTACATTTAGGTGTATATGGAAATTGGACTTGGAAATGATTTAGAACTCAATACACTGATGTGTTCTTTTAAGGGAATTGAAGTATAAAACATTTCAACACAAAGATCTGCATTTAATAATTCGTAGTATAATTATTAAATTCAGATCTCCACGATCGCATCTGTAATTATACACATTACAAAATAATTAAAGGATTAAAAATTACGAACTATAATTGGAAACAAGTCACAATTTTTATAGTTTCGGCTTACTTATTTCCCGAACCTCTCTATTAGTTTTGGCCGAAACTGACCGAATTCGAAATTCCTTTGAATTATAATTTGTCTTATTGTGATTAGCAACCAATTGTGGGTAGCAACCAGCAAGAAATTGCCATCATAATGCATCTTATGCTTGCAAATAAAGAGGGACCCTAGAAAACGGTATGCTCAATGTATTCAGCATGGGGGATATCACCTACACCTAAAAATCTAAATAAAAATTTTATAATGTCATTGCAGTCACTGGCGATTTTTTGCCGTTATAACTCTGGTGACGTTATTCACAGGGCGGTTTTACGACACTTTGTGCCACGGGACCGGCCCTAAAATGCCGTAACATCCAATATCGTTATAATCAAGTACGATTGTATTAAAATCAGACCTAGAATTTGTAATTATTTGCGTTTTTAATGCACTTATTCATAGGACTATTTTCTCGTTTTTTGCATTTTTAACGGGTATCGAAAAACTGATGATCAACATTCATTGTTTTGCGCTACAATTAAAGCTAATTAAATTTGATTAAATATTATTTTTATTTGATCATTTAAATTAATGGCTAAAGTTGAGCAAAGGTGGAAATTTTATTATTTTGAAAGGAAGGGCTTGTACCTCCGTTCCTCTATAGGATGATAGCGGTCGTAACGGTATGTTTTGTTCATCTATTTCCTAAAGTAAGAGTTTTTTTTTTCGCAGAAACTAATGTTCAACTCTATAGTTCAGCGGTCGGTAAAATACGGAACGCGAAACGTGGTAGTCTCACCTATGGCCCGACTGATTAAAAGTTTCTTAATTTTGCACTTCTTCGAGTATCTCAAATGTAGTACAAGATCTTCGAAGCTGTAAACGTGAAGTTAGGCCACTGATACTAATTGAAACGAATTAAAAAAGTAAAATCAGCTGACATTTTGCAATTTTAGGCATATTTGATGCGTTATTTACTGGACTACGACTAGGTTAATCTTATATAGATTAAATTTTTTACGAGTTGAGTTAAAATTCAATGTAGTTAACATAGGATTGGAGATACATATATCTCTTCAAAAACATTATTTTTTTTACAATACCGAAATTCCCAGCTGTGTTCAACTTTATCCTGAAATTTTGCAGATAGGGCTGATTTTCTAATATGTTAGGATGCGCACGCATTTACCTGTTACAGAGTTCTGCTTAATGTTTAGTACTCCAAAAACTGCAAATTTTTGTTTTTAAAACTATCTCGTAAAGTATCCCTTTTTCGATAGTTATCGTTTTAAAAATAGATCCAATTTGCTACAATTTGGGACTATGTTGACCAAAGAAAAGTCTCGATACGGTTTACCGGTATTTTTTCGGCAATAGTGATAATTTCAACTTTAGTCTCAAATTTCGGATAAACCAATGCTATAACTTCAATTAATTCAACGTTCATTGCACGATAACTGCTACGTTAATTTATTTTAAAAGAAATGCTTAAGTGTTTTTTTTTATTTTTACAACAAATGTGTGCTTTGGACGAGTGTCAAAAATTTTGCATAGGTCAGCTACAAACTTCCATTTAGAACGCTGATCCTAATGGTGCCTCCGAATGATGCAGTTTTTGATCTGCAAGTTGCCTAGACTTCAACAGTTGAACTCTATACAGATCGAAAAGTACTTCTGCTATGGTGTCTGATAACACCATATGAACATATTTAACAAGCAGAACTATCCGATCATTTGCGATTTTAATGTTTTTTTGACTGGACCAATTGTATGTCTTGATAATCCAAATAAAATTATGTTTATTAGATAACAAGAAGTCGTAATAAATGGAAGTTTCACCTGAAAGACGGCATTATGAACTTGAAAGGAGAAGACTACGTGTTCCAGAAAGCCAACGGCGACGCCGAATGGTAAATCAATAGAATAAGGAAAACCTACTAAACTTATTGCCAAATACTGTGACGAAAGCGATTGCGTGCGCGGATGCAGCTGAGAGCAGTGGTCGGAACACAGACCGATTGTATCCAAGTGTACAACGTAGTCTTAAGGTCCTATTAAGTTATCGAGAATCTTAAACGACTAACAATAAGTGTCTATCGACTGCAAGAATGACGAATGGAAAGCGTTTCTTTCTAAACACCAAGTCAGATACATCAAGTGGGTGCTTTGGTGTTTATATCAGCAACTTGTCTTACCTAAGATAAACACTGCAGCCACGTCACGTACTTAAGTGTAGTGACTGTAGTTATCCCACTGCATTATGTTGAGGTGTTCTGTTGTTCTTTATTGCATTGACATTTGCATCTATACATTATTACTTATTTCTTTTTACGAGCTTCGTTTCATTTATTATTCGTCTTTTTATGATTTGGTGTTAAGTATGGTAGATAAAATACTATCCTTTTCATCTGCCGTTGGCAGTCATCAAATACATATTGCATTACACTGCAGTGTGAATGTGCAGCAGTAATGCAAAGTAGCTACAAAGAATGTGCTCTTCCTTTGAAGACGTACACGATGCGATCTTGTACATGCAAAAACGACTCTTAGGTTTAATTGAATAGTTGCGAATCAAGATTTGTATACAATGTAACTAACGTTTTCTCTGGAAACGAAAGATTATTATTCTGGAATAAAACTATATTGGTTTTTTGATATGCTGTAACACTGAAGATTTCTGATGCGACTGAAAGATGATGGAGTACATAATGTGGATGGATCAAATGATTAGTCTGAATCTGGAATCAGGTGTAAAAAGTTTTGCAGATCTCTGATACCAATACCAATACTGCGGTATCAATAACTGGAGAAAGTGCTAAATATCCGTGTTACAATGCAGGTAAGTAAAATCCCACAAAAAATAACATATAGTTTCCTAAAAAAAAGCCGACCTATGACCGCAATGGGATTTGGGGCCAAGGTGGAACTTGGAATATCCGTTGGTATTAATATTATGGTATTTCCAAGGTTAGTTAATAATGCACAGGTTATGAACCGCGACCACCATCTTGAAACGTCATTGGGCACCAAATTGGC
>JAODVP010096816.1:0-10815 GCA_025400035.1 Tetradonia laticeps
GTTGAAGTTGGAGAGAGTGAGAAGCTACGGGGATGTTTTCCACTGGGAGTGGTGCGTCATGCTGACTACGCTGTCCGAGGCGCGTAAAGTGAGACACTACGGCCTCCTCATCGATGGAGCAGTATCCGGGTTCCCCGGATATGATGCGCTGGAATGCTCTTCCTTTATTGCGTCTGTAAGCCTGCTGAATGCTCTTCGCTGCTTCTGATGGGTTCACCTGGGGCTGTCGCCCGGGCTGGCTGTTAGAGGTTGGGCAGGATGGTAGTCGTCTGGTGGATGAATTGACGACCACAGCTCCACTTCGTTGTGGTCGGTGCGTCATTTCGCCGATGATGCTGTCGACACAGGTACCGACGCTTCCGTTTAGCTCCGCCTGAGCTAGTCTCGTCTCCCACTCGGCCCATTTATTCCCTGCACGTGGCGCTGGTCCAAAATCTTCGTTTTGTGGGCAGCCAGTTCGATTTCCAGATCTCTCTACTTGTTGTTTATATTGCTTATATTGGTTTCTGCTATTGCTACTGTTTCAGCTACGGTCGTTCCTTTCACAGTAAGCGCAATGTCATCGACATAAGCAACTAGTCGGATGTTGTCTTTTGAGGTTAACTCTATATTGACCAGTATTGAGCCCTGAGGAACACCCTTCGTCACCTCAATTATCTTACCGTCTTCTGTCACTAATGATATATCCTCCAGGTATGATTTGATCAAGTTCTGTATGGCTGCCGTAATATTATTACTTTGTAGCTTTTGGATAATGTGTGCCCTGCCTGCCGAGTTAAACGCGTTCTTAATGTCAAGCGCAATGAGTACACATATTTTTCGTTTAACCCACGTTTTGGACCACTCCATATTAACGAATTGTGTCACTTCATCGAGGGCCATTTGCGAGAATTTTCCTTTGCTGAAGCTAAATTGCATTGAACTGATGAACTTATTTGCCTCCAGCTGTTCCGGCAACCTATTAATTAATCTCTTGAGGACCTTGCCCATAGTGTTTACCAAACAAATAGGTCGAAACTCCTCACGGCTGTTTGGCTTCACTGGTTTTGGAATGAGTATTAATTTAACCTTCTTCCACGACATCGGGAATATACCCTTGATTAGGCAGTTGTTGTATACTGCGGTCAACTTTTGTAAATATAATTTCGTCAACTCTTTTACCACTATTGCAGGTATGTTGTCTGGTCCTGGCGCTTTTTTATTTTTTAGTGCGTTTGTTGCGGTTAGGACTTCGGCTTCCGAGAATAATTCGCTTTTATCAAGTGGTCACACGTTGTTCTACAAGTCTTCGCATAATCGTTTCCATGACACCAGTTTACTATTTCGTATGGCCCGCTTAATACATGTTCTAACTTCCCTAATTTCCCTGATCAGTGTGTCGATACTTTGTTCATCGCGTTTTCTAGTTGCCACTTTCAGATTCCTTCTCCATCTTTTAGCATTTATAATTATTTGCGAAATGTCTGCGTTCCACTAATTCTTATTTGCTGCTAGTTTCTTTTTAAAGTATTTCTCGCAGATCTTTACCATTGCTGTGGTCACGTCCTCTACGTTGTTCGCGTTTCTTATGTGGTCATCTATTCCTTCCTGGTGCACTTTGTAGATCATCATCCATTTTTCATTAGTCAGATAATATCTTCCTGTTTGTGTACTTGTGTTCACAAGGGTGAAGTCGATGAAACAGCTACCAGTACTTGTGTGTGAAACGTAGGTATCTTACCGTTATTCTTTTTGTGTTGATTTTTCCGCCTAGCATTTGCGTTTTTTAGATATTCCCCTAGTTTAACCAGGAATAGTTGCAGTTCATTGATTGGCTTGTTGGGTGAAAAGTAACAGCTAATTATAAATAGATTCTCCAGTTCAATAGTGGCGATGCCTTGGGTTGTCCTGGTACTTCTCGGAGTTATTTTGCCGTTGATGATAAAGGCATCGCCCGAAGCTTCAATAATATCTTTTAGGATTCTATTTTTGTTGCCTTCTTGGCCTATAACTATATTCACTGTGCCCATTGATATCTTAGCTTGGATGAGATCCAACGCAGCTTTCCATCTGTTTGAGTTTATCTGCAGGATTTCTAGAGCTTGCATTGAGTTATTAATCATTTTGATTTCTAGGTAGACGACGTTCTAAGATTGGTAACGATTTTTAGCACGAACTAAGCTATAAATAAATATACTTATCATAGATATTTATCATATTTGTTTGTTTATCACAGTGGTTTGAGTATCTGAGGGCATGAGTAATGTCCCGTACTATGCTTCCCAATTTGTCCGCAGTCCAGACATCTACGCTGTTGTTGGCACTCTGCCGCTTTGTGACTCTCTTCTCCGCATATCCTGCAGAGATTGGTCCTGTCAGGTCCGTTGCAATTAGCGGTCTTGTGTGCCTTCCCCCAGCAGCGGAAGCACTTCATACCTTCAGTTTTTGGAATGCTGAAAAATGCGGTCGTCCAGCCCGTCTTGACGGTGGCAGTAAGTGCATCTTGTCCCTTATCCGCAGTAATTCCGATGTATGCACATGTTAAACCTCGTCTTAGCCATGATGTCTTTATTCTTATGTCATCCTTATCGATGCTTAAGGAGGATTCTATTTATGTCCGTAGCTTCTCGTTCCCTATGGTCTGATCGATTCCTCTACTACTAGAGTTTTCTCACCCCCGTGGCCAAGATAGACGGCAGCGTTCTTTACGGTGGCTTTAATTTACTCCGAGACCTGGCTGGCTCTTATGCCTTTGGGCACTTCTAGGAGCAGGTCCCCATTTCTTCTAGGTCTAGCCCGTGCAATGTCCTTCGCCGTGTTGGTGCCTACTACTCCCTTCATCTTCTTAAGAACTTCCTCATACTTTCTTCCTGCAGCCTTCACTATTATAGCATCGTTTTTATGGGCAAACTTCTCCCGTCTTCTCCCACTGGTTGATTCACCATGAATGGAGATATCAAAGTGCCCACCTTCGAACACGCATTCGGTCGCTTTCCGCGCCCACACTGTATCCAAGCCAAGTTCCATTGACAATTTCGTATTTCCCTTTATGGATGTCCTCCCTCTGATTTTAACAAGTCCGTCGTATATTGTCCTCCTTTTCTCTTCTTCATTGGTGGTGGCAGCGGCGAGATAGTGTTGTGACCCATCATCGGCGATTGTTTCCAGCTGGTGCCTGCATGTGTAACCTGTCCGGGTGTAAGAGGGCCATTTAGTAGATGACCTATCTCCTTTCTTGTAGGGCGTTCATTGTCTAGCACCACACCCTCCTTACTGATTAATTGCACTGTATCGTGTTCCCTAGTGCTAGTTAGAAGAGGTTTGTTGACTTGTTTGGATTTCGTGTAGGGAGCCTCTGGCCATTCTTCTTCGATTATCACCTTCAATTCTTCCCAACCACCTTGTTTGGAAATAGCTGCCCTAATGCCATCTGCTGTTTCCGCACCACATGTACAATTACAAGTACAACCGGCATATCCTCCAATGTTTGTCGTTAGGGATTTCATAGCAATTTTTGTTGGGGTATTGTTACTAGTTTTTTTCTCCTTTATCCTATGTGTACAGATACTAGCTTCCTTTTGAAGCAACGACGATTTGGCAATCCGAGAAGTACTAGCTTTTCCAGTTTAGGAACGCATTCTTTGATTTGCTTCTTTGTGTTGCTTCGATATGTTTAGCAAGTTCTTGTACTTCACTTTGGATTCTCTCCAGCGTACTGGCGGCTAGTGGCTATTTCTGTCTGCTCTGGTCGCCTCTTCTATCGGTGCTGCTACAACTATTGTTGCCAGATTCTTGATGGATCTTTTCTTCCGATTCACCTTCTGGTTTTTGCCCTAAATCTTCAGTAGTTGACAATTTTTTGCCTTTTATTAGTGTAGTGTCGAGGGTAAATGGGTTGAGTTCTCCCTCTGTTAAACCCTGGGCGCCATCTGCCTCGGGTGTTTTGGGGTCCGTTTGCCTGTTTAAAGGAGTATCTTTCCGATTCATATTTTAGTTCGGTTTTTTACGCTGCCGCCTGACAGCTGTCGAACCAGACTACAAGGTTCGAATACTTACATTTCTTAAAGCGACACTTTCTTTCCCGTTCATGTTTCTTTTCCACTCATGCTGGTCATGTCGCCACTGACGTCACAGTGTGGCTGTCGGATGCGCGTAAGCATACCATTATATTTATAGCATGCATAGGATAGAATTGACCGAATTGACAACAAACAACACGAAAGTCCGAAACGCAGCAGTTAGGGCAGTTGGGGCAGTTAGTACATTGAGTTCAGTCGGTCAGCACCATGTTAATAACAATCAATGATATTTTGGACTATGGAGGCGTCGGCATTCAGGCAATTAAAGGAGAGCAAATATTGGAAGCAGTACATTAAATTTAATCTGAATTTTTGGAGTCGAATAAAATTATAGAACCTTGTTTACAAACGTCGCGACTCACGGATAAACCCCACAAAATTGAAATTCTTATTCGGACTACATTCTACTACAAAAAATGTAAATACTGTAGATTTCAAGAAGTGGCAGTGCCTCTATTCGTGCTACGCTGGTGCTGGTGGAAAGTGCAAGCATATTGTTGCAGTACATACTTCTTCATATGAATATTTCGGTATTTTCTTTTTTATTATATTAATGTAGCAAATTTCACTAGAATCTCTCATAAAGATGCAATTCACTGGAGACATTTAGTTGCATCAACGTGGGGCAAGCCTGGGGCTTTCGAGATTTTTAGTGCACGTAAAAATCCAGATGCTTCTCAGGGCGAAGCAGAACAGGAACATCTCAGGTTGCATCAGAGAAATATATTTAATGGCATATCGGCCCTTGCGATTGTAGCTAAATGCTGCACACAATTTTATTGTGTGGTTTCTTGTATTGGCTTTTTGTAAGTTCAATGATGGGGACAATGAGATATTATAAAACGTGTCTGCTACTTTATCTTATTTCCTCAAAGAACGTTTCAGCTATATTATCCAGTGAAGGATTGAATGCTGATTATCTGTGCTACTTTATTTGCCAAGCACAACGCCGTATCGTAAAAGCGTACCCGAAAACGGTGAAGTGTCGCCGCTAGTTGCGCTGGCATAAGTTGATTCCCTGAACCACTGCCATCCGTTCTAAGGTGGCGGTGCCTGAATATTACTTTATGTAACATTTTGGTAGGCAAAAAGTGGACCTATTCGAATGACAAGCAATGTAAACTTCCATAGAACGTCATAAAATATAGACGACTAAGCGCAACGAGCAAATATTGGAACTTGAATAGTGGGTCAGAGATATTTACGCATATACTACTAGATAGAGTACTGCGAATTAAATATGTGCCTAACGCTTTTGGCAATCCGTCGCATTGTAGGCTGAAACTTTAAAGAAAATCCACAGCCCAATTATGTATTATTTAACCCTCTAGTACACGCGCCCTTTTTTTCTGTTTGTTTCGCAAAGAGGTGGAATCTGGTCTCAGACACCTGGTCCCCGAGTGGACCAGGTAGTGCGGTACTGCGCCCACATATATAACATGAGTACACGGGAGTTAAAATCACATTTGTAGTCAACTAAAGTATTGTGTTCTAGTAAAATAAAACGAATTAATATTTAAACATTTACCTGCTAGATGCTTCATTTTAAACACGCAAGGTCACTCTGGCTTTTCTTCATGTTTTATGCTTTCCTGACTTGAATTTTATTAATCGCATAGATGAAAGTTTTCGTCAACAATCAGACGAAAACCATCATTTTAGGCCAACAATCCTAACTGAACTGAAAATTTTTGACATAGTTAAAAATATCCCAATAGATTACATGCATTGTTTACTGCTTGGTGTAGTGAAGAAGTTATTAGTGACAATGCCATTTGGGCTAGTATTCGGCAAAGTACCACATAAACTACGAGCATACGATGTCTTAAAGATATCGGATAAATTAGAACGGATTGCTAAATTTGTTCCATCGGAATTTGCTCGTAAACCGAGAAAACTGCTTGAGTGCAGATTAGATCATTTTAGTTGTTTCACTTTTGAGAACTTTATACAAGTGTTAAAAAAGGGGGTAAATGCGACAAGCCTTTGCAACAAGTAATAAACCGATTTTATGAGAGAAAAATATATATTCAGATTTAGAAGCGGCAATTGGAAATTCAGGAAACGCTGCCAATTTATGTATTTTAAAACAAAGAGGCTACATAATAAAATTAAATAAAAGAGATTGTTATGTTCTCTTAAAGCACTCGCAAACAGTGGTTCGCATTACCAAAATAATCTCATCTGAGTCAGGAAAAGTCCTTTTATTTGGTTTCAAATTTGATCACTCTACAGATTTATATCATGAACCTTGTAATTCATCCCGATTGGGAATATTTTATTGTACATTGTTGAGTAATACTTTCCCTTGCCGACGATGAAATCGATACAAAACTGGTAGCACTACCGTATAGAAAGGGGTTTGTAGTATTTAGAAATAATTGCAAAAAACAACTTTAGAAATTGCAGATATATATTTTTTTATTTCTACTAAATAAGAAAAGGGAGACAAGAAATGGGCGGCCATCATTTCCAGAAGAAAATCTGGAAAATCTGCAAACTATTTCCTGCTCTGATCTTACTTGAATATGGTGAATTTAATATTTTGAATGTTTATTGAGATTTCATGAATTTGATTCCAACAAACTACCATCGAGTGTTAACTCCTTCTCAATTTATAGACGATTATGAACAGGCTATTAATAAATGCGTTAAAGACGGCTATTCGGATCATCTTTCTACAGCTGATGTATAAATTTATGAAATTAGAGACAAACCGGCACTGCAGAGGAAACGCATTACCAGGATTTCTTCGACAACAGCCGATTCATCGACTTCTTGAGTCGAAAAACCGGCGTTCTCGAAAAGGCAAAGGAATGAAAAAGCATTGCGAGTTATTAACTCCTTCTATCAAAAATAAAAGAAAACAAGCACCAACTCCTCCTCCAAATATAACAGCAAGGTCCAATGCGAATGTGATTAGTAGTATATCTGCGACAACGGATAATTACAGATGTGAAACCGGTAAGCAAGCATGTTACCTATCTCTATATACTCTTTTTGCAGAATTTCGCACAGTTCTTCGAGAATTTTTTACAATAAAAGTAATTTTACGACAGCATTTTGATAATTTTGTCACTATAATATCACAGCATACAAACCAACTCCAAATTGATAAAGAGATCAAGTTTAATATGCTTCCCATTCCAACGCGAGAAGAAATGCGGAATCTTGAAGAAAAGTTGCAGGATGAAACAATTCGTACTAATTTTGTAAGCAATGTTGCATGTGTGTCAAATAATAGATATTAATTTATTATTTCTGCTTTAGTCTAAATTTCTTGGCCTAGTTAGCGGTGCTACAATTAAAGATGTACTGAGAAGGATAATGTTTAAAAGCCTTCCAAATGAAGTAGGGGAACTCTACAGCTGGGAAGGACCTAAAGGAAAACTACGGTCTAATGAACTCCTTCTGTCAGATATAATCATTTGTAAGTTTTATATAGTTATTATATATAGTTTGCATTTTGTTCTATATATGTATTTTCGAATAGGTGCAGTAAGGAATGGAGACTGAGACGGAGGATCAAGTTACCAATGAAATCAAAATATGGCTTGTCAAAGCAAAGGAGCGACGTCTACGTAAAATGAAGGGATGAATGCGAAGTACCAATTTTGAATGTCCTTAATATTTAAATGTAACACAGTATAAATTAAATAGGTATACATTTATTTGTGTACTGTGCAAAAACATTGTTGTCTTCCCTATTACGTTCATCATATATTAGTTGTTTTTAGTTAAACCCTGTGTGCTTCCATTGTCCTTAATTGTTTCTATAGAGAGGGTAGTTTAAGAAGTTCGACAGTGGATGTGCATATCCTTAGAGATATTTAGTCTTAGCTTTTAACACGAGTGATGTATACATAGAAGTTGACCATCTTTTCAGATACATTCATAAAAACGTTGTTTTTAAATTTTTTAATCTAATATAATTTTTTCTAATCCTAAAAATTGTAAAACGTTTTTATTTTCTTGATGTGTCGTTTTCGTTTCGCATTTTTATCATTAACTTAGAGCTTTGAATTCACGTTTGCAACTGATCAACAGAATATAATGATTTGTGATGTCAATTTGTAAGCAAATAAAATGAACAAAAGTATCATCACAGCGATCTGGGATATAATACTTGCAATCAGTCAGTTTTTTTACCGCCATAATAAACAAACATCGTAACCACTGAAAATCAATATAGTAAGCGTTGCTGGCAATGGTACGGGATATACGTTTTACATTGCAGAGTATTTCTGCATTTGCTCACAAACTGGAGGACCAATCGATCTGCACTCGACGGAGTGAGTCGATTTTTCACTGCTTAGTCAACAGTAGGTTGTTTCAACGCAATTATTATTTAGCGTGTTATATTCAATAGACAATATTGCGCAACTATTTAAGTGTTGCTGCGATATTGTTGACCGTAAATAGGTTTTTAATAATTTTTATTAATCTCGCCACGCTTTCTTTGTTGCAGTCTGCATCTTTATCCTCCTCTCTCCTCTATCATCATTCCCTTCTTCTCCTTCAATTTGTTTCCTCCAGCCCCGCGCCAGAATTATCTTCAGTAAAATATGTATAAATAGGAAATTGTAGTAGCTTTGCAAATTGTTGTTACTGTTTTGAACCCTGCCTTGGCATCATATTTTCTCTGCCTATTTTCGTATATTTGTTTGTCTCGATCCTTCTGAGCTATTTGCCCTTTTCGGCACTTGTTTGCTTACGCACACACGTTTCGATAGACAGAAAAGTAATTATGTCACTTTACAAATCGTCAATATTTTTTACTCGAAACAATAAACAACATCGACCTGTTAGCGGCGTTCACAGGTCGATGTTTGAATGCACTCTTCATATCATACCAGCAATTACCGCACAAAACAACAAAACAAATGGTTAACGATCACACAGACGTACTCATGCATAGTCATATTGCAGTTTTTTGGAAATTTCTTGGAAACGGCAGAATTTGGCTGTGTAATTGTTCTCCTAAACCTTCCCGGTAACATCCTGAATATATTTTCCATTTATACTATTGCTCTATCTGTTACCGTTCATGCGCCAACTCTGCAGGAAGCATTTTCCCAATGTTTTATATACATATAAATATTCAGCACTATCCACGGTCCAATTACAGGACTGCATGGTATACTGCTTTTGGTATAAGATTGATAATTATTGCTTTAACGCAATTCATACTTGTAACTAAATATTGGGATGTCCAAGAGGCTCCCAAATTGCGGGGCCCGGGTGCCTTGCACCCTCTGCACCCCCCACTTGCACGGCCCTGACGCACGCAATGCATGCGTTGTTATAAATGTTTACTCGGTGTTGTAGCTTTAGTCGCTTAACAATACTAGTTCATTAATTCATAAATATACGTGTCCAGTACGGAGATATATAAATAGGGGACACAACGCTTATGGCGAGATTGAAATGCGTACCCACTATAATTGAAGTTCCTATATTTGCCGCTTGTTGCGTATAGACTATTTGTATACTTCATTCTATAGCCGCGTCCACACAATGCCGCGGTCGGCCGTTGCATTGCAACGTTGGCAAAGCCAATACTATGTGGACGTGGCATGTGCCGCCATGCCAACGGTGTGTCAACGAAAAATCGCTCGAGCGTCGGTCTACTTCAAAGAAAGCCAATGGCGAGCAGGCGGTGGGAACGTGCCAACGGTGCCAACCGTTGGCTCCACCTGAGTTCCGTTGTGTCTCCGACGTAGGACAGCGACGTTTTAGGTCACGGAGTGGACAAACGTGACATTCTGCGACTGAATGCCAACTCATTGGTAGATGTAGACGGGAGGCCAGCAGTCGGCTTTGCACTTTGGCTTTGCCAACCTGGCAATGCCAACGGCCAACCGCGGCATAGTGTGGATGCAGCTTATGACAGTACCACGTTTGTCATTGTTTATGTCAAATTGCATTTTAAAGCTACAACTTCCATTCGGATTGCTTAACATTTCAAATAATTGTCTGTTCAATTCATTTCCTTGAAACATGAACTCTTGGGTAAGCCATCAAAAAAATTCCATGATTTCAGTGATGGTATTACGATTTTATAGGATTACCTAAAAAGAGGAAATTAAAACATGATGCAGTGCCTAATGCTACCAGCCGCCCGTGTTGAGTGATGAGTTGAATAGTTTCTCATATTGGAGGTCATATTGCGAATAAATTTCCCATATTGAGCAATGACTATTTGCATATACAACATAACTATAGCCTTCCTGCATGGGTAACGCAATTGAATTATGGTGGGTTAGTGAGCTTACAGATGAACAATTCTTAAATAGTATTACAGTAGACCCCCGGTAATTCGGCCACCTCGGGAGCGGACCCTCGGCCGAATTTCGAAATGGCCGAACTGACCAATTCCCACAAAATTCCATTTCGCACGCACTCAGATGAGTCAGCCGCATGCATTCACATGCGAGATACATGCCAAGAGACCCGGCTGGATTAACCGAAGACCGCAGTAAGCGAGGCCGAATTACCGGGAGTTTACTGTATATAAAATGAGCAATGTTTTCAAAAAATCAATTTTTTTGCATACATTTTTGTAGTTTGCTGTAAAGTAGACAATCAAAGCGGTTTGTGAGCAGAGAGATGGCGCTGGCCTAGCAGTGCGGGCACGACGTGTATTCAGAGAGTAACAAACTCCACTCACTGTCCATATAGTTAGCGAAGCGTGCGGACGTGTATATATATATGAGAAAATTCGGTTTTTCGGGTGTTTCTCCGCGTTGTCAGGTTG
>JAODVP010096827.1:0-10806 GCA_025400035.1 Tetradonia laticeps
ACCCTGAATAGGGTAAAAAAGAATAATTGAATATATATATATATATATATATATAATTTAATATGTTTTCGTTTTTGGGTACAAATCGAAAAAAGGACAAATAGACTGAAAAGTATGCTCGGTCACAATACACGAGTTATGAAATGCTATCCGTAATTTCGGACTGAATAATTATTAGTTATACTTTTGTTTCAGTATATACTAATGCTTTATACCAGCTGCAAAGAAATCATACATCAATACTTACGGTAAACTAGATGTCTTGAAAAAGTAATTCACCCAACAAAGTACTATCTGTATTACTCACTGTTTATGAATAGAATTTTGTTATTGTCTGTAAACAGGGTGATTCAGAACTGTACTATTAAACTAGCAGCGTTTTAAAGAATTGTGACAAAGAGAATATTTTTGGAAAACAACTGGAACGACAAACTTTCAACAATTGATCAGGGATCTTCTCCAACTATTTTGATATTGGAAAGATATGGTCTCCTGAGCATCCTTCCGGAGTTATTTCAATTTATTAATGTGCAGAATTGCACTGAAGAGAATTTACATGCAATACAGGATGAAACCACCACCGGATATTAGAAACTTTTGGACTCAACCGACTAATTACCGAATTATTGCAATTTTTTAGGGTAAAATTGTTCAATTATAGAACAACAAAGTGGAACTTTGCTACTTGAAACTTGCAAGTAACCTTCGGACACCATACATTCCTTAAATCAAGCAAATCAGAAGACTTCTCTGATCATCCCCTAGAAGTTGGTATACCTACTACTACCTGTATACCTACTGTAGCGTAGCTTAAAAACCATCTGGAGCAATGATATTCTTTTGGGGATTAATTTAATAGTTCGCTGTATGATGCAACAACCATATCGTATTCCGTTCTTACCGTCACCGCGTTGCTCATGCGAGAGTGATGCATAGCAGATTGCGTGCTTCCGCTGCTATTTGTAATCGCTAAACTGACGAAAATCTCAAATAACACAGTTTTGCATCAAAGTGTGAGCAAAAAACAGTTTGCACTTCAATTTTAACACTCCAATGAAGTCAATTAACGTAATTAAAAAAAAACATCTCGTTTGAAATCAAAGTCTAGCGACAGTTTGGCATTCCGGGATTTTAATTGTCCGCTGTATTTACTGAACAATCCGAAGCATCAAAACTAAACAACCCGAAAGATTTGGAATATTTATAAGATTTAGAGAATACATTCCTATAATTCTTTATTTCAATATCCACAGAGGAATAAATATTAATTTTTTGTTGCTCGGGCGCATAGCGTTCGTTTTAAGATCAATATAATTATCCTGATTTATTTTTATCCAGGATTCATTTTTATGATAAGCGATGCACCCTGGGCGCATTCAACTCATATCTTATTATTATGCTAGCCTTGGTAGGGCGTATATATAATAGAATATAATTTAGCATTAGTAGTGAAGTTATTTATAATGAATTCGAGGAGTTCATATATAAACAGAGAGATTTGTCGAGAAATGTGAGACACAGTTGGGTATCATACATCCTTAGCGCAATTGGTAGCGTGTCGTTCTAGTTAAATGAAGGTGGGTTCGATCCCCGCCGGTGGTTAATTTTTTGGGAAGTTTCTCTGTATTCAGTGAAGAGGTAAATTCAAAAATAACATATCTAGCTTAATTATAAATAACTTCACTAGTAATGCTAATTTATATTCTATTATATATACGCCCCCCAAAGCTAGCATAATAATAAGATATGAGTTGAATGCGCCCAGGGTGCATCGCATATCAGAAAAATTAATTCTTGGAGTTCATATATAAACAGAAAGACTTGTCGACAAATGTGAGACACAGTTGGGTATGTTACCTCCGTGGCGTAATTGGTAGCATGTCGTTCTAGTTAAACGAAGGTTGTGGGTTCGATCCCCACCGGTGGTTCATTTTTTCGGGAAGTTTCTCTGTGTTCAGTGAAGAGGTAAATTCAAAAATAACATTTCTAGCTTAATTATAAATAACTTTACCACTAATGGTAAATTATATTCTATTATATTATTATTAATTTATATTAATGTATATATCGGTATACATACATATAACTTGAAATATTGCACAAACAGATACGAAACTAATGTGTTTGTAGACTTGTGCTTTTTAGGTTTAAATGAGATTTTAATCCTTCCAAGATTTCGCAATATTAAAATGGGTTGCATATTCCTTGGACGCATTTCTTTAGTGGAACCTGTTTTTCATGTTTTAATGCGTACAAAAACCCATTCTTATTAAAATTTTTCGTTGAGAAACAACAATATAAGTACTTATATAAGTACTACATACACTATGTTGATACGATAACGCGAAGGATTTGAAAGTTTTACTTTATGTTGGTATATTATACAAGTATACCCTCCGCATCCACCATTTCCCGTACTATGAAAATATGTACTCTAAAATCACTTTTATTAAAAATTATTTTGAACAATAATAAAATCTTTACAATTTTAATACAGAAATGAACTTATGTAACAAAGCTAATAGCGAATAAATTTCTTAAACAACGAGTTCTTTCTGTTGTGTTGTGTAGGGTAGACGTACAAATATTTTATTCCATCATGAAATTTGTTAAGGGGTTTTCAAGTAACAGTGACGCTACCTTCCACTGAACTATTGTCGCTATAGCTCGAAATATTTGTAGGGACATCAAAAATCGTGGTCCGCAAATTCCCACCACAACGATGAGGTTGTGCGCAAGCAAAAAGATGTGCCCCGTGGAAAACGATTGCATCGCCTTTCAATGGTAGTGCTAGAACGAGGATAGAGAATGTAGCGATCCGCTGCTGTGGCTATACGAGATATCGCAAACGTAAACCACGCGCGGGATGAACATTTTCACGCATATAAAGTCTCTGTATTTGTTGCGAAATACACGATAAAACAGTGGTGGAAAATATTTTATTAATATAATGGAGAAGACATGTAACATTTAAATCAAGAAAATTACACTTCTAGATTGAAATTACTTCCTTTTCATTCCAGTTAGTCGTGATTGTATTTGGTGTGATGTGCAATGTGTCTCTGGTTTGAAACTAATTCCCATTCAATACCTTTTTTTACACTCACTTATTTCATTTTCGAAGGCCAAAAATACAAACATTGTTCATATTTATGAACAATTTTGAAACTAAAGTAATCAAGTGTGCAAGAAAACCTCAGAAATATGGCATAGATACGTCGACGATACTTTTGTTATTTGTGATTTAGAGCTATTTTTGAAATGTTTAAATTGGCGGCATCCCTAAATTCATTTCATTGTGGAGATGAGATATAATAATTATATTCTAGTCGAAGGAAAACCAAGACGGAAATAGTGGTCTACTCTATGACCAATATTAGTAAACCACAGAAGCGTAACGTAAAGCAACCCATACAAACCGATATCATCCCTATCCTCATATCATTCCCATCCTCATCCCCGACATGTAAATTTCATCACAAAGACTCATCGTTTCCACAATCTTCGCAACCCACAACATTAGGTGAATTATATTAGATTCTAAAATTAATCACATAAAAGTTGCTTTAAAACTAAATGATTTTTCAAAATTACAAATTAACAAAAATATTCAATATGCTTTCTCCCGTACCGCAATGATACAACCGATAAAATTTCCAAACTTCTCAAAATTATATAATAGAAAGACTTTTGCACCAATTATAAAATATCCTCCATCCTTTCCAAACTTAAAGACGGAATTCCGCCTGTATTCCGAATTATAATTTTTAGGGACATTACTTAAGAATAATTCAACTTGTAGATACAGCAATCAAAATTACATCACATTTGCAGGATTTGGCTGCCACTTTGAAACCACTTGATATGACTTATTATAATTTTTTTGAGATCCGTCATAACCTGGCCAACCTGAGAATGACGTCTAATAATTACAAAGCTTTATTAATCTTGCGGAGTTCTCCATCTTCTTCTAGTGTGAGTTCTATAGAATTTCAAATTTCAAGTTATGATACTTCAGTTTTTCATAGGTTTTTTTATGTATAGCTAAATATATTTAATCATGCTCAGATAAAATAGAAAAGTGAATATCTGCTAAAAGGCTACCAGCTACTAGAAGAGTTAACAACATTACACATGACCCCTATATCCGGGAAGGACAATATGAAAAAATTCCTATTATGTAATCTCATGACTTGACGAGTAATTTTGAGTGCTATCATTTACTCTCTATATATTACTTTTGCATTTCTTTTACGCAATCGGCAAATAAATTAGTGAGATAAATGACATTTGTTATGCGGTATTAGACCGGCGTGATCGTTTTGTGAGCGGCACAACTTTATTCTAAGAATGTTCGTATACAACTGAAGTATTAGCGTCGCGCGGAAACGAGTGGCCGGCTGTCAACTGGTACCAGGTTGCCATTGCTAAAGGCGCAACGTTGTCGGTTGTCCTTTTCGTTACACATTTTAATATGGTGGAGAATATCCTTCCTAATTTATTCATGTCAAAAATCATAACGAGCATAGAGAGTATTTCAGTACAAATGAACTAAAAAATATTATATTGGCAACTGGTGCGGCAACTCTCTAAATTGTTCTACATGGCTGCTCCACTAGTACTGTAGTACTTTAATTTTTTCGCAATTCAAATAGTGCCATTAAAAATTCGTTAGTTGCATGTAATGCATTCCAAAACGAATGTATGCACACTAACATACTTATACTTTAAGGCAGGGGTCAGCAAACTTTTGAACAGTCGGGCCATAGTTGAGACTATAAACTACTTGGCGTACTGAGTTATTATTGAATAATAATAATATTTCCACCTTAAAGCGGTCTGTAATGAGATTTGTGAAACTGCATGTCATTCCAAATTTCACCCCATCTTAGTCAAACTTGCTTTCCACCAACTTTAAAAATGGTTTTCATGTCCTGGTCAATATTTTAGTATATATGTACGCTGCATCAAAACATATGTGCTAGTTAATCAAACGAAATCACCGTTTATTTGTCGCTACTGTCCATGCGCCAACACAAATTACAGTATGTTATTTGGATTATAATCGTAATAATATTTCCTATAATTACCTTTGGCGAAGAATGATTTCACTAAATAGCACTAGCAATATCAATATTTCTTTTTGTTTACATAACAAATAATTTTTAATGAGCAGGACTAGGAGAACATGAATATTGTAGTAAGTGCTAAATGAAAAGCTTTCCAAAACAGACTCATGTATATTAAGTTTATATTCTGACACAGCCGTTCATGTGGAAAAGCTTGGGAAGTAAAAATGTCAATTTACCATATAATGGCATGCATACAGCATTAAATTTATTCAACGGGTGTTTTAAATTTCATACTGCAAATTATACAGAGTGGGGCAACTCAATCTTCCCTTTTCAAGTATGTAGGAAAGATTTGATTTAGCTAGTTTTCAAGAGTAGGTGATGTCCTACAGCCTCGGTAGAGGGAATAAACCAATTTCTAGTGTTTTTCTTTTCTACTTGCAAATTCTTCCATGATCGTGTCTGAAACGGTTCTCATAAGGCGAGGATTTAAGGAAATTTACTGCACTTGCAGTTTTTCTAAATATACCAATTCATTTCCGTCCACGGAAACTCACTGAATATCCGATTGGATAAGAAGAATTCAGCAATAAACGAACGTTCCAGGACAAAACTTCAAAATCGCCCCGTTCCAACGAGATCATTAGCGCTCCAGCATAATGTCAATCACACGAATGCTGCGCATATAGAATATGAAAATCAAAGTACCCTAACCTGTATTATCGTTCGTAATTAAACCTATGTAGATACAAATATTGGGCAAAATAGATAAAAATTGTATTTTGTGTTTATTAACTGATTCTCAATAGAGTTACACTTTAGTACGAGTTTCTCCGTGATTGCTTTAGAGCTCTTTTTTCTGATATATAAGAAGATTTCCCGGATTCAACGATATCTCTTTTCACATGGAAATGTGAAAATTTTATCGTAAAAGTACAAAAAACTCCTTACATCTGTACCGTGCAGAAACGAGTATAATCAATAATAAATAGTGGTGGGGTGCTTTCAATTCCCAGAAGGTCATCTCACCAGCTTTGAGCAGCCCACACTTTGTTGAATAAAAGTTGTACAAAGATATCATAGTGCAGAGTGGCCAAGTGGAAAACTATTAATACCATCCATCTAGCCTTGGTCAATTTTTCAATGATAATTTTTTTGTGTAAATACTTATGACTTGAAGAGCTGTTTTGGCTGATAAGATTTAGCGACCACAATTGAAACTTTTATTGGAAACTTTGCATCTTAAGTTATTTACCAAATCCTTCAAACTTCACGTGCTCTAAAGGAGAGTTAACCCTTCAGTTTGAAATTTCAATACCACGTGTGGAAATATAGCAAATGATAGCTGCTACCTTCCCCATTTTTTTGGGATCTTCGTATTACATATCTTTTTTTTTTTACTAGCAGCATTAAATCACTCTCTGAAAAGATGATGTGAACGATTATACATATGTTACTCTTTATACCTCCTATAAAAACGAGAATAGTGCAATACTTATTTCACTCTTTATTGAATTCTTATAACTATATAAAACACTTTGTTGCAAATCTATTAAATAGAATATTTCAAAAGATTTTTGTTTTCATCATAAATCGACAGTTTTTCTTACCTAAACTCCGTTTTTTCGTTGATACTATTCGCCCTTATTCTAGGAACGTATTGTTTGAGCAATTAGTAGAAATGACTTAATTTTGTAATCTGCTGAGTCGCATCTCTTAACATCACTAGAATTTCAGAGACCTTCGTTAATGTGAGTACAATTATCAGTGGCAATCATGAGGGCTCCCAGTGTCCACTAGCTTACACTTTGATTTACTATAGTTCTACAATTACTGAGTGCTGTGTTCACGATCTGACTCAATAGAATCTCAAATTACGTGCCTGGTTAGCTTCGCAATGGACCAACAACTTCGCAATGTTAATGAAGTTGGATTCAATTCCAATCATTTATAAGTATGAATAACGACAGTAAATATAGTAATGACATACACTTCATTCCAACGTTCTGAATAGCGCAAGTTTCCTTTTTCGGATTAGTAGATGCGGCCAACTGTAAATGAAAGTTACAAAGGTCTATTATAAGACTGCTGCAGTAATAAATATTTACTTCATAATAAATGTTAAAAAGTCCCATTGTATTGACCTTCGTTAATTAAATAATAGATATCTTGTATTTCTTGTCTACCTACAAAATGTAATTTACATATTTTGTAGGTGCTAGGAAAATTATATTTAAAATATAAAATAAATCAGGTGTTCTTGAATAGTTATACGACAGAAATTTTAATTTTCATCATATTTAACTTGATCATTATTAGCAGTAAATAATGATTCGCTATTTCGGATTAAAAAAAAATCATGAAAACCTGTAATTATTACCAAAAGCAGTTTAATAATTAATATAATTAAAGAAGTGATATTTATTTAACATGAATAAAACTACCAAGCACCTTCCATTATATAATTTAACTTTTTCTATAGATATAAATGGAGTAAAGAAAATTAAGATCATAACTATCGTCGAGTACGAGACACAAGTTATGAAATGATATAAATTCTTTAAGACTTGTCAAAAGTAAGAGGTTGTATACAACAAAGAGAGTGGTTCATATCATAAATAATAACAAATCCTTTTGAAATAAATTCTTCATAAAATATATATTCAGTCTGAATAACTAATGGAAACATTTTTGTTTCAGTACATCATTGCTGATGGTCAATACTAGCTGCAACCAAAAGATACATCAATATTAAACAATACATGTTAAATAAGTAAGTACCCCAAAGAAGTACTATGTATATTCTTTATTATTAATAAAAAAATTGTGTTATGGACTTTCCACTAAGAAAGTTAAAATTAGTTTAAGTCAATATTATTTATACCTGTAGCCATAAGGGTTGTAATTTAATTGTTATACCGTATTCTCCACAGAATTTAGTGTTGCCACGTCGTTGCATCATCCGATGAATGTAACAATCCCCTACTTCTAATCGCTAAGCAATTTTTGTATCTAATGCCCGTTTTATAGTCGCAACTCTGACACTCCTTAAATCTGGCTTATACTTAGCTTATGCTCAATACCCAATTAGCATGTTATAGACGAAACTCATGTTCAATTTGTTTTCGGGTGCCAACAATAAGGCATACTTGAGGCACCAGCGTTGGTGGCTTTAGTATTTCCTTTGTTGTTATAGCAACGAAAAATCATCTAGCTGTCAAGCCTTCTCACTATCTCCATACAACCAGAGCGCTTTAACGCTTGCTGGTCAAGTATAAATACGGGCATGAGTATGCACCAAACACTGTTTGCAGGTCAATTTTAAAATTCGAAAGTAATTAATAACGAGAATTAAAAAATACTTCTTTTAAAGTCAGATTCGCACTACAGTAAGGAAATCTGCGACTTTAATTTTCTGCTGTATTGATCCGCTTTTAATTGCTGGCTATACCAACCTGTTGAGTATAAGAACTGACGTTGAAAGTCTCAACTGCAAATGAAAGAAAAAGCGCTGTTTAAGGTTGTTGGTTCAGAATTAATGATTGATGGATTATTATCGCATCGATGCTTTTTATTTAAGATTTCTCAAAAAACGTTTTCATTACAGGATACGTTAAACCAATTAAATAGTAGTTATCTTCTTATATCGATCAGGCGGTAATATAAAACTTCAATTACTGTAAATTGATGGCTTTCAAAGTTGTTCCTTCAAAGTTTTAACTAACAAGCCACGGATAAGTCACCTACCATAATTACATTCCAATTTAATTCTTTGAAATTATAGCTTTTTTAAATAGTTTTGTTAAAAATTTATGAATAAAACCACTGCTCTAATTCTATTTCTAGTGCGGGAACACTTAAATTATTAAGAATTAAGAATTAATTTTCTAATGAAAGTTAAAATTATCAATTTGCTCTGCTACTTTTCCATGTTAGACGTCAATGATGCCTGTTTCATATGCTGCTGATTGTGTCTGGGTACGATTCTTATCTTTCTGCACATGAGTAGAAATATTCTTGTGTTTCTATATGATGCTGATTTAGCCCATTGTTTCAAACCATCATTTGCTGTACCTACACAATTGTTTTTGATTGTTTGGAAAAGTCACAAACCTATAAAGTAATGATAGTGAACGAATCGACAGTACTTGTTGAATTACAATAATAGAATGTATATTTTTCTTGTCAATATTTCGCTATTGCTTGATTGCTTCATTAGGGTTTGTCTGACCTGTGGCAGTGAATAAGATTAGTGTATAATGTTATCCTTAACATCCTCAATATTAATGAAACTCTTCCTCCTTCAGTATCACTTCCCCTCTTTTTCTCTCAATTTGTTCCGTCTTGTCCCGGCTGTACCGCGGTATAAATATCTCGAATAAAATGAGTATAAATAGAAAACTATAATAACACTAAAAATTGTTGATATTTGCCATCATATTACCGTAGCGAATTTGAGTATATTCACTTGCTTTTGACTTTTTAAACTACTTGCCCTCTTTGGCAGTTGTTGTTTGTTTGCGCGTTTGTATAGACACAAAAGTAATTATGTCAGTTTCCAAACTTTCAGTATTATTCGAAACAAAAGATATCACTCTGTCTACGCCGCCTTATGTTTACGTACACTCTTTATATCATACCAGTAATTCACGCACAAAACCATAAAACAAATGGGTAACGATCACACAGACGTACTCATATATAGCCATTGTACAGTTTTTTGGCAATACGACAAAACATGGCAGTATAATTGTTTCTCCTAAACCTTCCGAGTAACATCCTGAATATAATTACAATTTACACTATTATTGTATTTCATACTGTTGATGCGTCAACCTTCCAAGAAACATGTCCCAAACTTGTTATATATAAAGATTACAAAATTTAAAAAAAACGTTTTTATATGATGAAAAAATGAAAGATGAAAATACAGTGATTTCGATGTATACATCACCTGTACTAAAAACGTGGTGCGCATACTTAGTACCTCCACTTAGTGCACCACTTTTCAGTACGAGTGATGTATGCATCGAAGTTAAAAACTTTATTTTCATTTTCTTAGATACTCATAAAAACGTTGTTATTAGATTTTCAATGTAATATAATTTTTTGATTTAGTGCATTTTGACGCTAATTACTAGCATTCCCATTTCCTGTTCTTTTTGTTTTTCATGTTCATTCCTTTCGGATTTTAGGTTTTATACAAAATTTGTGATATATTATATTAGATCCTCTAGTTCTCGAAGATTAGAGGAGCAAGCAGCTACTTTTCATCTCATTTCAGGCACTATTATAAATTAACATACTTTCAAAGCAATGCAAAATATAGACAAAATTAAATTAATACTCACAACGAATCACATGCTCAAGTAATCGCTTAGGATTCGTACATAATGCCGCAATGACGAAACCTTTTCCATATGCATAAGCAAACCTATCAGCGGGCGATGTTTACGATTCTTTTGGTTGTAGATCGTGGATGAAATGAAATTCACACGTTTGGCTCCAGGAAGTGAGAAAAGAACATATATTTTACAATAGCTTATTGCGGCCAGGTCAGAAATAAATAAATTAAGGGAGGAGGAGGATATAGCAGGAAAGAGAGAGCAACAACTTAGCGTGGCGGGAACTGCTAGTATAATTTAAATGTTATAATATATTATATATGTTGATTGTGAAGAGTAGCTCAGCAATTAGTGGAAGTGCGGGGGTGTGCTGGGGTGGCAGAGTGAGG
>JAODVP010096838.1:0-10805 GCA_025400035.1 Tetradonia laticeps
CCTATCATCAAACTTTAATTAAAGATATCTCTTACAATTTTAATGATGACATTGTCAACAAAAGTTGTACTTATAGATAATTTAATGGTTATTAAGTTATTTTAGTAAAATTTTCTTCTAAACTGACTCTATAAAAAGTTATCAACAAAGGAATAAATAAAAATGATTTAATCAGATATTAATTACAAACTTTGATTAACCATATCTTCTATAATTTTAAAGATAGAAAATTGAACCAAAGACGAGATTATAGACAATTTAATTCTTTATAATTTATGTTTAAAAAAATTTCTTCCCCCATTGCTCATTAAAAACTTATGAAACAAAAACTAAAGCAATTTCAATATTTGCAGATCCGGATCCGGAATCGTGGTCAATAATCTGGTACATCGCATCATTCAGTGGCCTAATCGCATTCTTCCTCATCGTCTCCTGCTCGGAATGGTGCTGCCGCCTGCATGGGCGCACGCCCACAATCCAACAATCCTCCAACCCGAACCGCCCCACCTCGTCGACGATAGGCTCACAGGGGACCAATCTCAGCGTGCAGGAAACGCCCCCGCCCGCCTACGACCTCTTCGCTCCGCCCAGCTACGAGAGCGTGCACAAAGCAGGCGGCAACTCGTCCACGCACGAGAAGAGCGAGTACGACGTCTACGTAGTGCCCGTGCACGCAATACGCATGCTCCAATCAGGCGCGGACACTACGCAAGGGCGGAGACAGGGCGTGGAAGACGACCCGCCCAGTTACATATCAGTACAACTGCACGACTCCGTTGCGCCGACGCATGCGCATGCGAGCGTATAACCACGTGATGATTCAAACATATGTGATATGTTTAGTTTTTAATTAGTAATTAACTAATGTTTATTTTAATGTACAACAGTACAACAGAGAGAAGTGGGACTGTACCAATAAATTAACGAAATGATTAATGGACGAGTTTATAACAATAAATTATTTGTTTAAACATAGGTTTATTGCTAATTTTAGATATCATCGTAAAGTATATAAATAGGAATTGAAGTTGATACAAAAAATTAAAAATTAATTAACAAGTAATTAATTCGAGTCACTAATTGCGAAAGTATAAAAATACTGATTTATACAGTGTGGATACTGATCACAATTGGTTTAAAACTAATTTAGACAACAATATCGTTCAAAACTTAATCATAACCTCGTCGAAACTTACCCACGACACTGATACGCAAGTGGCGCCGTCTAGTGGCCCAGTTCATAACCGCGTGTTGTACACATCCTTAGTCTCGTTCTCCAGCGGCACGTGCTGGCTGTACGTCGCCATTTTATTCTCTATCGTGATGGAAGCAGGGGTGAGTGTGGCGATGGTGGCGGGAGAGGGCGCCACATGCGATTGTTTACTGCGCACGCTCGCGTTGCACGAGCGCGGGTGCGTCTTGTCGGCGTAGCGTCGCTTCTCGCCGGGGAAGTACGAGGCGATATGACGCGCCCACGGATGGAGGAGTTTCTCGTCGTAGACGTCGTCTTCTGATTGGGTGAGCATGCTTACCAACCAGCCTATGGCGAGTGTTACACTGCACCCCACAAGGGAGTAGTACATATAGGTCATTGAGTAGAGCATCGTCAATGGGTCCCTAAAATATTTTTTTTAGAAATTTTATAGATAAAATTTTTTTTAGGTCTTAGTTTACCTTGTAGATGGCGCTACTCCTGGAAGACTGGTTGTGCTAGCTACCGCCTCTATTGAAGACGGGAGCGCGGTGGTGGCGTTTAGAATCTGATTGGTCACCATTTGGTACTTGTAGGCGGGGTGAGCCGCGTACGCCTGCGCACTACGGTTCATGAACTCGTACGCGCCGGATACAGGCCACGCATGCACGTGTTTGACCACGTGCGGGTTGAAGGAACTGTTGCTGCAGCCTTCCACTGATTGGGGCAAGATGGCGGCTGGGGGTTTGTCTACGGTGAGTCCGCCGTATGTCAGCCAGAGGGTGATGACATGGCCCATTATTACACCACTAGATGCTCCCTGTAATTATTATTATTATTATTTTTCATGAATTAGTATTATATTATATGTAGAAATATGCAGGATGTTACTACAAATCCAAATTCGAAATCCGTTTTTAAATATCTATTATACTTTCCGAGACATTCAAGAAAAACTGTAGCACTGTATAGCGCTGAGGGAACGCCCCTTTTCAGCGGCGCAGCGTCGTGCCGCTGATTTTGCCGCTGAATCAGCGGCGCGCGTCACGCGCGTCAGCGCTCGCTTCGCACTCCACTCAATTAGTTTTCACTCAATATCTTCCGAACGGTGATACTTAGAAACATGCGGTTTTCAAATTTGGATTCACAAAAATATTCTGCTTATTTATTGACCTATATTATAAGTCCTAATATAAATATAGAAATTTCAAACGGTTTGAAAACGATTATTTTCTAATATCTAAATAAATGCATTAATTTAAAGCAGAGACTTAAGCGGGTCGAAAATTAATTTTCCACAACACTTGCCACTCAGGCCTCCTCCAAAATGAATCAGTTTACGAGCGATGTATGTCGTGTGTACGGTCGTAAAACGAAATAATGTACGAAACAAACGCCGCGTCATCGAAATTCCCGCGCGAAGCGCGCACTTCCGCTGAATGGTGCGCATTCCGGTTGAGTTTTGTCATCCCCATCACATCACATCGCATCCCATCACATCACGCGACGCCCGCACTTGCGGGATTACTAGGGATTTCATCACTTCCGGTAAATAGAGCTAAACATATCAACCGGAAGTGATGAAAACCTCTGTAATATGCGTCAAATTTAATTGGCCAAAAACGTGACCAAACTCTAGTCCTATTAACTTTATTTCACTTTCAGTAGTCAATTTTTTAGCCGCTGAAATTTTGATTTTTGGGGTGATTTCTAAGCAGGAATTTATCCTCTAACTTTAATTAACGATATCTCATTCATTTTTAAAGATAGAAATGTCACCAAAAAAGCAAAATATAGAGAATTTAATCCTTTATAAATTATTTTAGTAAAAATTTCTCGTATCTATTATTGATAAAATGTTATCTAAGAAAAACTAAACCATTTGCATAAAATTTACTAATTTACTCAGAAATCAGTAACCAAAAACATAACAAAACTTAATCCCCACTAACTCCTTTACATATAAAAGCTAATATAACCTAATTTAAACCTTAAACATGAAGAGGAGTCCCTTGCCGCCCCCAAAAGAAATTCGCATCATTCGCACCGTTTGAAAAAAGCACTTAGCATGTAGAAAAAGCCAACGCAGGACAAATACGCGTCACGTACCTTCCAGTTGCAGCAGGGTATGAGCATGGCCAGTACAAACACCCCCAGGAGAGGCCCGCTCGTCGCCGAAGTGACCAGCATGGAGGACTCGATGACGCCGGAGAGCAGCCCGACGCCGAAGCTGATGCCCATGATGATGAAGCCGTACACGACGCCAATGATCTTGATCGCCATCAGCTGGTGCTTGTCCTTCATGTCCTTGAGCGCCGGGATGGGGCGGAGAAAGTCCTCGAACGTGACCGTCGCCAGGGAGTTCAGGTTGGAGACGTTGAGGCTGAAACGAGCCGCGCGACGTGTTAGCCCAAAGGTGGACGGATTGCATTGCCGCCCCGCTCCCCGGGGGCGGCTTTTGCTGCTCGGCTCTTCGTTAAATAACGCCGCGACCAAATCGGATTTATCTCCGGGCCGCACACGTGCCGCGCATCGACAATGCGATCGCATTTGGAAGTGAATCAGGTGAATGAATGCGACTGTGACTTTAATCAGTGGTAACTCGTTCAGTAATTGCGATAATTCAATCACGGAACAAAAGACCAGTAGGAAATGACAGATTATTTTAGGATAATCGATGAAATGAGCGAATTGTTTAAGTATGACTTATAAGTCACTGATTTAGCTTTTATAACTTTTATAAAGAATCAATAATGAATAATACCTTAAGGATCCATTAAATAAACTCGCCATAAACAATCCCATAATCCCAGGGATGGCATTAAAGCGATCTTCGACGAAAAATGGCAGAATCTCATCGAATTTCTTGATGTAGCCGCTGCTTAAAGGATCACAATCGAAATAAATGGCATAAATAACCATCCCAACCACCCAGGACAAACTGAAGAGGACGGTGATGACGGGGATGTTGCACCATAATGTCCTTGAAACACATAAAACATTACAAGTCACTTGCTAAGTGAGTTGAAGTGGGAAAACTCACTTTTTCACTTTTTTCTGAGACTCCATACTAATATAGCGTTGTACAAAGTTCTGCTGGCATCCAAAAATTGACAGGGACATAAATAGTTGACCAACAACAGCTGAGGTTGTGGTGACACGGATTGTTGGGTCCAAATTCCAACTAAAAATAGAGAAAAATGAAATAAAGGTACAAAAATTCGTATATTATAAATACTATTATAAAAAACTTACTTAAAAAAGTCAAGACGTCCTCCATCTATGTTCTTCTTCATTACCTCCCCAAACCCATTTGCATCCATTGATCCTTTGATGATCATCAACATACACAGTGCGATCATTGTTAGACCTTGCATCACATCCGCCCAAATTGCTGCTTTCAGGCCACCCTGTATAAAAACAACAATGTTTCATAGTTAATATTATATGTAGATAAATAGAGAATTTAATTGGCTATCGACTAAATATTTTTATATTTTTTTACATTCAGTATTTCGAAAGTTATAAGCAAAAATCTGCCCACGAATAAAATCGGATAAAATTTATTTGTCTAACCACACTGTATATAGAGTAGCATATATAATCCTATGTGTGATACCTAGCCAGAATGAGAATTTATCTGGCTATAAAGGAGATTTATTGCTTAAATTTATTCCAACTCGTTAAAAAGTTATTAATAAAAAACTATTCATCAAACTTTACGAATTTGCACAGCGTCGGATGAAAGTTTTTGTTTTCAAGCACACTGTATATAGAGGAACTATGTTAATCCTAGATTTCGTAGGCCATTAGATAGAGAATTTATAGGCATATCGATTACGGTTTTTATGCGGATTTGTCTTAATTATTTAAATACTTAAAAAATGAAGAAAAAAGTTTCGCAGCAGTTTGCATGGCATCAAATGAAATTGTGTTATACATAACACCCTGTATATATACGTATAATAAATAGTAGTGTCTAGCATCAGGTGACGATAAACCTGATTTATTTTAATCGTTAAAATTTAACAGGAAATTATGATTCATAAAACTTTCAGATTTGGCTTCAGATGAAATTTTACATATTAAACCACACTGTATATGTACAAAGAAACAGTTATGTGTTATATACTGGCAGATAGAGAATTTCTCAATCTACATTTTTTATATTGATTTAATTTTAATTATTTTCAAGGTTATTAACAAAAATCTCATTAAAAATTTCATATTAGATGAATTATTATATTTAGGAACACGCTGTATGTAGATATGGAATTTTAAAGCAATGTGTGGTATATACGGAGATTGAGGATTTATCAGGCTATAGAATAAGATTTATTTGGTACATTTATGTTATCTAGTTCAAAAGTTATGAACGAAAAACTAATCAACAAACTTTCTGACTTGCGTCAGCGTCAGATGAAAGTTTAAGTTTTAAACCACACTGTATCTAGGGATTCAATATTAATCTACTATGTTATACATCCTTTGATAGAGAATTTTTCTGGCTTTCGATTACATTTTTTGTATTAATTTAGTCTTAGTTATTTACAAAGTTATGAACAAAAAACTCTCAAGAATACTTTTTTTATAGGAATCTTAATATTTCAAAGCACACTGTATATATATAAAATTAATATTAATTCTATGTGTAATAGGTCCTTTGATAGAGAATTTATCAGGCTTTCGATTACGTTTTTGTCATTAATTTTATTTTAATTACTCTAAAAGTTATTAACAAAAAACCCTGGAATTTGCATGGAATCAGATGAATCTTTATATTTCCAATCACACTGTATAAAACGTTGTAAATTTATAGTAATGTATGGTACATTGTGAAATCGATAATTTCACTGGCTATAAAAAATGATTTATTCCACACATTTATGTTATCTGGTTAAAAAGTTATGAACAAAAAACTACTCATCAAACTTTCAGATTTGTGTCAGTGTCAGATGAAACTTTACGTTTCAAACCACACTGTATCTAGAAAATCAATATTAATGTAATGTGTGATATACACATTGATAGAGAATTTATCAGGCTTTCGATTACATTTTTGGTATTAATTTTATCTCAATTATTATAAAAGTTATTAACAAAAATGTTGAACTTTGCATAAAATCAACTAAATCTGAATGTTTCAAAGCACACTGTATAAAGGGACATAAATATAAGGAAATGTGTGATACATCATGAAATCGGTAATTTCAATGGCTATAAAAAATGATTTTTTTCACATTTTTATGATATCTGGTTAAAAAGTTATGAACAAAAAACTAATCATCGAACTTTCAGATTTGCGTCAGCGTCAGATGAAAGTTTACGTTTCAAACCACACTGTATCTAGAAAATCAATATTAATGCAATGTGTTATATACACATTGATAGAGGATTTATCAGGCTTTTGATTACATTTTTGGTATTAATTTAATCTAAATTATTGACAAAGTTATTAACAAAAAAGTCCCAGTAATACTTTTGAAATTCACTTTGAACCAAATGAATTTTTATAATTCAAAGCACATAGGATCTAGAAAAGCAATATAAATCGTATATATTATATACAGTTTGATAGAGAATTTATCAAGCAATAAATTGCAATTTTGATATTGGTTTTATCTTAATAATTTTAGAAGTTATTAACAAAATACTCTGAACTTTGCATGGAATCAGCTAAATTTTTTCAAACCACACTGTATAAAGCGGCATAAATTTAAAATAATCTAAGGTACATCATGAAATCGATAATATTTCTGGCTATAAAAAATATTTATTTCACCCATTAAGAACAAAAAACTAGACCAAAAAACTAGATCAAAATTTTACATCCGATGAAACTTTACCTTTCTAAACACACTGTATATTGTAGAATTATTATTATTTTAATGTAATACTGTCCAATAATCCAGAATCTATCTGTCTACAAACCGAATTTAAAGCGTAGATTTATTAAACTAGTCAAAATGTTATTAACAAAAATACATTCATCATACTTTCCGAATTCACAGTGTATCAGATGGCTCTTAAACCACACTGTATCTAGATATTACTCCACTAAATACACTGGCTATAAACCAGATTTGTTTCATTCATTAATGTTAATTAGCTCGTTTTTACCTTTACTCACATTCACTCGATTCTCAGAATTTTATTTTATGTTATTTTATTTAATACTAAAACCACACTGTATATAGCCAAAAATTACTAACTATGAACTACATTTTATATTCTATACAAATTCAGCATAAAATTTGTATGCCTAACTCAACGCTGAAATTAAAACTTTTTTCCTTCGCACAAATTCGCACAATCTGCATACAATTAGAATTGTCGCAAAGTTAACATAAATGTCAAATGTTCTGACATGTCCTCGACTTTGTTCCGGTCTTCGCGACTAACTTTGTCAACTGGCGCATTCGAAAGTTTGTTGCGGGGAGCAAAAACTTCCGCCGGGCATTGATATGCGCGGCAAGTTGCATATCTTCACGTGTTTTGTTTTTGACATCTTGCTGACGTTTCCCTATTTTCATGTAAATTCACTGCCTTGTATACAGTGTGTCCAAAGTCACTTCTTACAACCCGAAATTAACATAGAAACAATGAAATGATCAAAGATAGATGTGAAATTCAAAGAATTAAAAGTATTACCAGTGGGGGCGGCAAAGGAGACGGCGTAATGCATAATTAATTAATCCGCATGCTCGTATGGACATTGTTTACCCTTACCTGAGCGCGCTAATCGTTTATTACCCGCCTTGTTACCAAAGCCACCTCCGACCGCCGCCGCCGCCGCCCCCGAGAGCTTTAATACCGGCTCCGGATATGGCGGCTGCATATTGAACGCACGCAGGTAGGCGGCTAATAGCTTGATTGCTCCCTATATACAGAGTGTTCGCGCTCGTTAAGGGAAACCTTTGAACACATTGTATACATCACAATCTTATGTGAGTTATTTACCGATGTATATTATAACACACTGTATGCGAGTGTATTCTCTATATTGTGCATTTCTGAGTGCGTGGAAATTGCGATATAATGCAAAGACGCTCCAGTGCGGTGTTATGGGGGGCGGCGAAATTATCCCTACGAAATGAGATGTGGGACGTGCGTCACGCGCATTACAGCTAAATTGCTTAATCAAAATTACAACATTTAAAACTTAAATTCACTACTATAGGCAACCAAATAAGCAAGTTTGTGTATATTGGGTTGCATATATTAAGAATCTTCATATTTAGATATTAAATGATCGTTGATATTAAATTTAGATAAAGTAAAATTTTGATATTTGGGGGCGGTGGGGGTGGCCCGGAAATTACTAGGAAACACAAATCAAGTTCGTGTATATTGGGTTGCATATATTAAATAATTGAATTCCTACGTTTTAATTAATCATTTTTATTATTAATGATCATTAAAGGAAAATTAAATGGAAAATTTTGTTATGTTTGAAGCTGTGGGGGCGGCGGGGGCGGTTCGGGGGTGGCATGGGGACGGCAATGGAATGGCTAGCAAACACAAATCCATCAGAGATCGCGTTTCATTATTCATTTGTAATTAACCACAGAGTTCAACTGCCGCCCCCAAATCGCTCCGGTCATTGTTATTGACATTTATATTTCCGCTAACAACAATCAACAATCGACAATTACTCGCAGTAATTATTAACATTTCGATATTCAAATGAATTGTATAATTACATGTATATTTGGTTGCATACTTTTTAGGTTAGATATGAAACATATTATTGAGGTTAGAAGTGATATTGTTTTTAAATCGCAGTACACGCAACTTCACTTTCCGCCTCCAAACAAGAAAAAACCGCAATGTTATTACTCATGTTCATATTTGCCGCCGCCCCCGGCGCTGTGTGCACAAGAGCTTATCAAGCCAACCGCGCGAAACTTGTTTGCGCTGGATAATGGACTTTTAAAAAGCGCCCTCTGTGGCGGCACCGAAATAGTGTGCATATGACTATAAGTTATCAAGTGCGGTTGTATACAGTGTGTCACTTACCAGAATGGTGAAGATGATGCTGATGATGGTGATGCCGAAAATGCTCGCCCAGTACGGAATGCCAATCACGGTGTTGAGCGCCACGCAGGGCGTGAACACGGTCACGCCCAGATTGAGTAGCTGACGCACGACGTACGTGCCTGACGCTAGGCAGCGCACCAGTCGCGACTTGAAGCGCAGGTCCAGGTACTGATAGACGGAGGTGATGTCCAGGCTGAAGTAGACTGGTACGAAGACGTAGGCCACGATTGGGTAGGCGAGGATCATGCCATAGAGGGTTTCCCACATGGAGCTCCCTCTGTAGTACAATTCGGAAGGATAACCTAAAAATAACCAAACAATCAAATTGCATATCTATACAATATATGAAACCTCCACAATTTGTCCTATTCTTCAGTTCTAGATTAATAAGACAATTTAATGTAGACTTAGGTATTTGGGCATAGCCGCCATTTTAGTAGCTCTGAAATTTCCTACAAAATCTACAAAATAACAAATTTCAAGCGAATTTTCACCAATAACAAGTGGTAAGTATGATTCTGTTAGGTATCATTACCATCCCCGCCATCTCCGTTACGTCGTTACGTGTTAAAATGGCGTCGCACGACACAAGCGATTAGCAGCGTAATCATTTCCGGGCGTGTTTTCTTTGCACTGTTCCATTTCCGCTCCGGCTGTGTCTGTATATTGTAATTGTGTGCTAGATTTGTGCTGTTTGCACACCATTCGCAATGGCGCGCCGCGAGCGCAGCTATGCAACTTTAATGACGCCGGGACAGCGACGCTGGCGCCCTCACTGACGCGCCCCCCACCAATACACGATTGGCGCCGCAAATAAAAGCAGAACATGTGCGAAAACAGCGACAAACACAATGGATAAAAGTAGATAACAGTTGACTGTGGACAGGACCGTACTCTATGCAATTATAACTACAAAATTTAATATTGATAAAAATACTAGTGATTACTAATCGGTATATTAGTAATTTGGTTAAAATATTAGTAAATTTCGAAATTTTGAAGTTATATTAATAAAAATTTGTGAGTCCGGTTCTGTAGTTGATATCATGTGATTAGAAGCACGGCCCGGATCGGCAAACAGGGATATAAATCGTTCTCCAGACACAGCCACACTCACACCCGCGTCAGCGACAGCGGCAGAAACAAACAGAAATAAAGACTGTCACTGGCCGCCCCCGGGGCCGAACCCATTGCCGCCCCCGTGCGCGACGATAAATAATAATTAATTATGAATTAGCTACGTGCACATGTGAACATGTGCGCGGAACACATGTAGTGTGCATCTAACAATTATCCACATTACCAGACTACATACCATGTGTTCCAAGTAGTAATTAATATTTGACATTAATTAATTAATACAAATCTATTTTTTTCTATTTAAAAAAATGTGTTTTAGACACATTGTGATTTTTTACATTTATATTTATATTAACTTGTTAACAAATTGTTTATATAGGCAACCAAATATACAAATTTCAGTATGTTGGGTTGCATAACTTTAAATACACAAATAACTAAAATAAATACAATTTTCACATAACGTACGGAATAGATTTACAATTTGTAGTTA
>JAODVP010096893.1:0-10789 GCA_025400035.1 Tetradonia laticeps
GCGTTGTCAGGTTATGGTTCTGAGAAGAACCAGGATTTCGACGTTTCGGCAAAGTTTCATTCTTGAAGATGGCAAAAGCAATTGCTGTTTTTATACCACGGGTTCGAACAGACAGATAGACTACAGTTCTTACCTCGACGACGATCAGGTGATCCTCCACGTCTGATTTCCGGCGAGCGTCTACGATTTGGTGATGCTCTACGAATTTCCGGCGAACGTCTCGGAGAATCCCCGCGATCTGGAGAATCATCCCCACGACGAGGTGAGAAGCGACGACGTTCTGGTGATCTACGACGTCCTTCATCCTATAAACATAATAAAAATTCACATTAGTAAGTAAAATGCGAAAACATTTCTCATAGAGAAAAATGAGTCAACATACCCTCTTTCTTTCCGTATCAACCTCAACCTTGGCAAGTCGTTCCTCAATCTCCTTCTCCCTGGCTGCAGTATCAACAGGCTTCGCACTCCCGAAGATAGAAGCAGCCGGAGCTCTAGTAATCGGCTCCTCCTTATTGTTTTTCTCTTTCTCCTTCTCCTTGTCCTCGATCTCCACATCTACCTTATCACTAGTATGAACAGGAACACTGCGAGGCGCGAGATTCAATTTCGGGCGCGTCCGTGGCTCTCCGCCATTCCTGTCATCACGCCTCTCACTACGTTCAAACGGTCTATCATCTCTCCGCGCCCCAAAACCTCGCCGTTCACTAGGCTCGTATCTATCCCGAATGATAGGCGGCGCATCTCTGGTTATAGGTCTGTCTTCTCTCGGTTCTCTGGAAAACCCATCACGGTCTCTAAATGAAGGTCGGTCTCGATCACCACCATCACGGTCTCTGAATGATGGCCGATCGCCGTCTCTCCACATTCCAGCACTGCGACCATCGTCCCGATCTCTGTTGAAATCTCGGCCGCCGTCGCGGTTGAAACCGCGGCGTTCCGGGGGACCATCCGGCTCCTGTCGGCTGAACGAGCGCCAGTCACCTGTAGGCGCCTCCGGGCGGTCAGGACGGTTCATATCCATTCGACCACGGCGGCGATCACTGCTGGAATTTGTGGCCACTTCAATGCGTATTCTGCGTCCTTTTAATGTCTAATAGAGAAAATAATTTCGTTATAATGTTTTTACTAATTAGTCAGTTATTAAGTAACATATAGAATACAAAACACAACTTACACAGTCCGGTTTGCCCAATGCTTCGATTAAACTCGCCTGGTCTTCAAATTCGACGTAACCAAAACCTTTGACACGTGGTTCTTCACCCAATCGATCTTCACGGGGAATCCGCATACTCACAATCTATAAATTATAGATTTGCATGTACATACAAAGAGATGAAATAATTGTTTTTCATAGTTTACCTTTAACCCATCAAAAAATTCTTGTAATTCCTCCTCTTCCACGTCATAGGGCAAGTTTGAAAGATACACGTTGAACGGCGGCGATGTAGGTAGATTATCAGAGATATCTTCCACTCCTCGTGCTGCTTTCGGTGCCGTGGGCAACACCAAATTGGTGTTTTTCGCAGAGCTTCGCCCTCCATCGTATGAATCTGCAAAATATTTCGAATTCTTATGTTTTCCGTGCATATTAAAGAGTCAAATTAATTGAATTGAATAGAGTGGATAATCAGAACGAATAAAGAAGCAAGTCAACTGTAGATTAGTCTGAATCGAGTTCTACACACTTTAGTTTTTACACTGAAGCACATAGTAGCTTGCAAATTGAACTTAAACGGCCAGCCACAAGGGTTTCCAAAGGCTTTAAGCCACACGCCTACCAAAACTGGTCCCTGGCTGTGATAAAAAGCACTCACTTTCTGGTTCCCTTGTCCTGCTATAACCAGGCGCCCGGCTAGAGCATAAAGCGGCTTACTCAGACCTTCCCGTGGCCAATAAAGTAACAAGTACTCAGTATGTGGGCCCCAGATGCAAGATTACAATTGACTTTACTAATATTATCCATGAAATCATCATTTTATCTTAATTTCTTAATAAAATACAATTTAGTTATAAAATTAAATGAAGTATCTTACCATAGGAGTCTTCAACTTCATCAGCCCAGTTCATCTGCGCCTTGCGTATAACAATAGGGACATTTCCGGGCGTCTCCTGAAGAAATGAGTTCAACGAGAGGGTTTTACCCTTAGACTTCTTACCCTTCTTGCCTATAAGCAGTTAGAAAAAAATGAATGTCAAGTATCGCATGAAATTGAGATGAGATGGCAGAAACGTGAACGTAACCACGTTTTCTCATGGCCACCATGCGGTTTGCGAACTCTGGGGCGTTGCAGCAAAACGCAACCCGGAATCAGACAAATGTGTCCGCGGATGAATAAAACGATGTCTGTGAGGTGCATAGCAAGAGTTTCTTTTTAGGAAAAGGGAATATAAGTTACACGTGACAAATTATGAAGTGTACTAACCTGAAGAAGCCATGTTGAGGGTATCCGGCGTTGCGGACACGATGCAGGCCCACCAACTTGACGGCGCGCCGGCGCGCGCCTCGGAGACCCCCGCCAAGCTCTGTTGTAGTGCTGCCAACTGTCGCCTCTACACGTCCGTGATTGCTTCTTTTTATTGCAAATTAATGCAAACGAAGATTTCGCCTGATAGTTCTTGTTATAAAGCACTGGAATTTTTTTACTGCCGAGTAAAATAAGAGTTTGTGTGATTGTTGACAACATTTGCTGAAATACACTTGAACAGAGTGGCATTTCTGTCACTAAGTAGAGGTACCAATAGCCTAAATGTCACTAGTGTCACTGGCGTAAGAATTCAGTAGTAGGGGAACATCCCAAAAAACGCCAAATTTAAATTGTTGTTTTTTTTTCTATAGATTGATATACGAATTCTTTTAATTTTTCTTCAGAAGTTTTACACCGTATTTCTTCAGAGTTATTTATGACTTAGTTTTAGAATAATTCACAAAACATATGAAAGTAAGTAGCGTGACCTTAACCTTGTAGTGCTTGTAGTTATTGCATGGTTACTGCCGCTTTGCAAATGTTTGCGTAGGAAGCGTGAATAAAATGTATCTGAAAATATAATCCTTTAAGCCATGACGACACCCTGATTTTAATCCAACGAAATGTCCCGTCCTGTGTTGTGTCTCGAGATGGTGGCTTTGTGCAAAAGTAGCTATTAATACGCCCTTTGTTGCTAACTTGGAAAACTGCGAACCTTGAAAGGACTGTAAACAGTCGCGAAAATATCATTCCGTAGCATGCAAGTGAGAGACATGTTTCCACGCGAGGTTATAGAGAAAATACTGCTGCACTGTGACGGAAAAACGCTCAAAGTTGCATCTAATGTCAGACGAGACTGGAAGGAAATCGTTGAGTACTTGGCACAGGTGGGCACAACATTTGCCAAACATAATAAGGAAAATAATCATACATCATTCACGCCTGGGAAATACGTTGTCACATCAATTTTAAAGACTTTACGTGTTTTAGAAGCATGATTTATGGAAGAAATGTGTGCATAAAGACATCCCAGAGCAGGAACTATTTCAGTATCAAACAAAATGGATTTCTGAGTGTAAAGGGGAACCAGATTGGGAACAATTGTATAATAATTGGATCAACTGGCAGGATATTAAACAGAATATTGAATTGAGCAAGTCAAACCTTTGGAAAATAAATAAAATCTCATGTTTTGCTGTTTGTGGTAAGCATTTGTGTTGATATTGATTGTATTTGAAACTATAAGATAATTTCTTTAGGAGAATATATGGTCGTTGGCTTAAGTAATGGAACAGTTAAAGTTTTTGATGAATTTGCACATGTATTTAAGACTTATCGCAGTTTGATGGTTCCAGTGCAATCAATTCATTTTGTTAGATCACTGCCGGGTAAGTGTTTATTTACAGCGCATGCGCAGACAGCACAATTTAGAAAGTTAGGCTTGTTTGGTTGCCTAACATACCTTAAAAGTTAATTAAAACTGAATTATTTCCTCTAGATTCTTTTAACAAAGACCCCCCAAGTGAATTACTCATTGTTTATGAGGACAAAGTCTTCATCAACGATTTCCGCGGTTCATACGGGCCTTGCATCTTCCAAAATTGCTTCATTTTTAGTAATTACAAACACTTCATATGCGGTATCTCGCAAGATGGTCATATTACTATAGCTAGACTGAGTAACAACGACGAACATCAAAAGAAAACGATTCAAGGCGTAACTTTTGCTCGCATTTACTCCCCAGAGAGAGTAAAAAGCTGTGCTTTAACCGAGGGAATATGTCTTGTACTCGTCAATGATAAAATTCGAACGATAAATTACAAAGAAGGCAGCAAAAGCTCGTATTTCATGGCAGTGGATCTTACGACTCTCCAATTTGCAACGGTGAACAACTCAATGATGCGCAGAGATGTTTTCGTTTTCAATGATAAAGTTATCATTACTGTTACAAAATGTAAGTAATCCGTTTTCTAGATTACAATTTTAATGTATGCAACTTTTTGTACACATCGTCATGGTTGGTTTTTAGCAATTGATATATTGCACGAACAACTCTTTGAACTCTTTATATTGGGTGATGGCAAGACTGAATCTAGTAAAAAGATGTTTATACCCTGGCACGTTTTCAACGCATTCATCTCCTGTGTCTATCTCTATGGTAATACACTAGTGATTGGATTGAATAGTGGATTTGCGTATTTCTATGTGATCACAGACTGGAAACTGTTTGATATCGCAAATTACTCGCTGTTCATTAGAGTTTCTGATGTGATGGCGCCTATCACCTCCATTGATGTTGTAGAGTCCGGCGATAGACGCGAATTCTTTATTGCGAGCCAAACGTTTGTTCGCAAAGTAATTGGAAGATTGAAAGTAGGAATTAGTTAGGTTAGGTTTCCTAGTTAGTGATTGAACCAAAAATTATAGGTAAGGTAATATAATAGTTTTATATACTATCGATATTTATACCATGATCTAGTATCTATCAATACTTAATGATTGATTATATTTTGTACTATTTCCATGTGAGTAAATAAGATTTAATAAAACAAATTTATAAAATAATTTGATTGTTATAACAACAGGCCCTTAAATATATAAAACATGAAATATACTTTAATTACATATTGTTAACAACTATTTGCGGGAGACATTTCCGTGTGGGTTAATAGTTTACACAGTTTCAGACGGTGGCAAGCGTTTATGTTTTCCCATTTGAAAGTATTTGTAAGTTGTAACTTCTTATTACAGTAAATGGGGACGTGTTCAATGGTTCTGGTGGCAATGGCTATGATTTTGTTCTATGCTACGGCCTTGGGAACGTAATTTGATAATGCCCGTGTGCTTAGTTCAATTAACGTCCAATTTTTAATTTGTTTGGTTATGTACATACATGTTAGTAAAGTTGTTGCATGAAGTGACATTTGGCATTTGGTGGAGGGCAAAGCAAATTAACCTAAAAATATTCCATATTCTATTCCATTCATTTTTCACCATTTATATAAAGTTTACACTACAATAATAAATACATGAATAAGTAGATTTCGCCGTCCAAAATTTTATGTAGTGTTAATCAAACTGTAAAAACGGCGATGATCCTGATTTGAACAGGAACCTATCGATGTCCGGTCGATCGCCCTTTATCTCAGAACACTTATTAATTTTTGCAGTTTAATGCTTGTAAACTGTAGATATGCTTTAAAAAACATTTTATTTAGCCACAAAAAATTATATATAAAATGTTGATAGTGTATCGACTTGACCCATGCTGAGTTTAATTTATACGCGTTGGGTTAAGTTGATCCATATAATAGTAGTCTCTTCACGTAGTGGACTGGGGGGAAAAGTGTCATTCAAATTAGCAGTGTGTGTTAACACATTATGTGTATTTTAACATGTCATAGATTGCCTTCTTCACAGCTAATGTGTACCCATTTTCTTTAAATAACACTGGTTCCAATCTTTTTCCATTGCAGATTCGGAATACATATTTATTTAAACACAGCCAACTGTCAATTTTAGTTATTTCGTTATGTTGTTGTTCAGTACTTTTTCTTGTCATAAAGATTTTCTCATCTGTTTTGCATGGTTCTTTTTTTTTTAATTTTTAAGCGGACTATGCCCTCTATCGGGTGTGCGTGAAGTGAGTCAGCGCCTTTACGCGGCACTCGTGTCGTTGATACAAACTGTATCAACTTGACCCTAGGGAGACGTAGCAACTCAACCCAAACGACGCTATTACAGTGAATGTGGAATTTTGATAACCAGATTAGTCAGTGTAACCTTAACTGAATAGTAAAAACGGTAAAAACAGTTTCATTTGTTCACTAAATTTTGGTTATAATATGTAAATAACGAATTATGAAAATTGATACTGACCAAAGACTATGCTATCAAAATATAGGTCTCCCCTACCATCCAATGTTGGTAATTATGACGAAAACAGCAAAATCCGCTAGAAATTTTGTTGAAAGATAGAATTAACTCGGCTTTTATCAGTTAATGTATCAAAAACTGCCAGTGCGCACAAGGTTGTTAAAAATATCAACATGATTAATTACAGGAAAATAATTAACAAAATATTGTAACAAGTTTTCATGCAGCACGTAATTATCTAGTCCTATTAATTGCAGACATTTTCTAGATGCGTCTTCCTGCCATATCCGGTTACTCAATCATACTTCAAACAGATTTTTAGACCATTATGACGACAGTTGAAAATACTTTTTGTATGTTTAACCTAACCTTTATCAACAGCATGCAACAACTCCATAACGTTAAATTTTTAGATTGTGTTTCTCATTATGTACACAGTAGTAAATAACTTTCATCACCTCTTTCAACATATAGAAACAATAAAGAATACCAACGTGCATAAACTCAATTTAATTCGTAATTTACAAACATTTTTTAAATATTACTATGTTCATACATAGTACTTTATGCAAATTCTGCGGTGAATTGTAAAGTTATTCCTGTATATTAATTACTTTTACGATTTTAGTTTTATTATACTTCTCTCGTTATTATTTAATGAGTATTTTACTTCTTATGCGTTGATAAAATGCAATTAAATGTGCAAATGAAAGGCTACCCTGTCAAACAATGAATTTCGTCATTTTCTGGTCCCAAGATAACAAAAACTAAATACAGTCGATCCAGTGCAGCTTTATTTTATGCCTTGCATAAATTCGGATATAATTTGGTACGCATTGTAATGAAAATGTCAAAATTTCCAACAAGGTCAGGTGCAAGTTTTATTCATGGTCGAATGTGAAGAATTTGGATTTTTTACAAGTGTTTTGACAAGTGTTATCGTAAGAAAGACCATATAGAATCATATAGATAATAAAATTTCCTTCTATTTGTTTTTTTTTTGTACAATTATTAGTTAGGGAGATAATCAGAAAGTTTTGTATTTTCACATGTTTGTAATAAACCACTGTTTCGCTGTTGTAATTAATCTAATATTTTATAGGAAATATTCACTATCAGCTATTCTTTTAAAACTTTCCCTAAAGTCGTACCTTATCTGAGTCAAAAGTTATAACAAATACAAATTTCAATATGTGCGTAATGAATCCTTTGAACCTTCACCTTGGTAAACCTTATTCCCTGATTTTGTTACATTCGATTTTTTAGATTAACCCTCCATGTAAACGAAGAATATACAAGTATTCACGTCAAAAATCTAAAAACTACGTTTTTATGAGGGTGTATGAAACGATGAAAATAAAGTGGTTAACTTTGATGTATACATTACTCATACTATAACTGAAAACCTGAAATTCTTTAACCCTGAATAAAACCGTAAGGTCACCTCGGTTGTTCCAGGGTCTTTGCCTTATCTGAATGTATGCAAGGTTTGGTTGTTAGTTTGGCTATTTCGACTGGGCTACAAAGCCAATAATGAAAGTCAAACAGTTACGTTAAGTCAATGAGGTCGAGGGTCTCGAGGGTTTTGTTATAACCTGCCTGAACATCCCTTCAACTAATAAATTAGTATGCAACCAATTGTACACGCATTCATTATGCATTACATATGTTGGAATATTATTAATACTACAGGATGTAAGTTCTACATCCTAGTTTCAGTATACTGATTATTCTCCTCGCGGATTTGCACAGTCCGCGAGGTGTGACACTAGATCCATGTACGCTGCTGAGGCCGCTCATCATTATTCTTCCAATGTTGATGCTGCTGCCAATCCTGTTGCCCACTGCGTCCTTCTATCGGCTGACTATGCGTTTGCTGCGTTGACCAGCGCTTCGCACTTCGTCCTCTTGCTTCTTCCGAACTGCGTGTTAACGCAGAACGATCCCCACTATCTTGGTTTGGATGATGTTGATGAAGATCCGCATTGACATGAGTCCTTACAGTACCTGATGTAGGTAATAAGTTCGGCATGAAAGTTTTGCTCATGTAACTTAATAGTTTTGTGTGTTACCAACAAACCTGGCTGAAGAAGTTTGACAGAATGTTGCATGTAATAACCTTAAATAAAACATCAAAATAATCAAATCTTGTAAATAGAATAAAGAAAAATAAAGCAAAGTAAAAATGCCAGCAAAATGTCAGATTTCATTGAAATTTATAAGTTTTGTTGAGATTTAATCAGCGCTTGTGGAATTCATAGGAAACTTTAAATAAATGTAAATATCCATGTGTTTGGTAAGTTTCTGATTTTCATGTATAACAGGATAAAACTAGAAACTGATGTGTTATAAGTAAGAAAGTTAGACATCGTGGTAGATGGTCTTGGGAAACTTCCCGTTCGTAATTATTTGCGTATATATGCAGAGTGTTATCCAAGAGTAATTTGTTCCACAATGTGTTCGGAAAGATAATTACCATTTCTGCCGTTACGCACGAGCCGATTCTGATCTGGTGAGCCGGCAACAGATCGTTTGCTCATGAAGACTTCACGGCGCGTAAACGCCCCAGGACTCGCGTCGACGAACGGCAAACAGGAGAAGAACTGCTTGAATCCTCGCCGGAATCTTTAACAAACAAATGAACATTCTAGCTTTATCTTAATTACTTAATTACTAAAACTTAAGTAACAATAAGGATAAGGACAAGATAATAGCAAGATAACGAACTTACTTCCAAAGTTTTTTTCTTCTTTAAAATCGTGTATGTTCTAACTATGCAGAATTTTTCGTATATTCACAATTAATTCATGAAAATCATGAATTGTTTGGGATAAATCACGATTTTCACTTACAATTAGCAGTATTGAAAAAAAGGATGGAGGGTTTGATCTGCAATTTATTGTAAAATATTCAACATACTTCAAATATTACAAATCATATTTGCTCTCCGCTGTCGCTATCCGCAGGGGTCTAAAATTGTACATCGTGTTATTATGTGTTGAAGTTAGTGTTCTACGTAAACTTACGGCAATTTTGATCGAGCAATTACTTATTAGCGCATCAGCGCACGAGGAGAGTAATTCCACAGATTATCCTCAACTAGCCACTTTCTCTGTAATCGAGTAATTAATTACATTAGGTCGATATTTCATCAAATACTTCAATCTAACTTAAGATAACCTAACTCTCTTTCTTGGCAACCAGGAAATCCTCTCAAGTTTTTAATTAAATGAAGGGAAATTAATTAAAACGATTGTAATCCCTGAAGATTCAATGGTACATTGTTTTTTTAATTACTAACTACATTGAATTTATGTAGAGGTAAGCCGCATTTTGCAAAGTAATTAGTTTTAGCCAAAAATAAAAAAATCCCGTCGGTTGATTTTAATTGAGTAAAATCAGAAATATTTCTCACTGTATTGAACTCATGCATTTTTCCCTGGGTACCGCTCAGTTTCCTGATAAAAAAATTGTTAAAGATATCGAAATATCCCGCTCGGAATTATTTAGATAGCTAAAAAGACATCAAGCTGAATCAGCAATACTTAAAGGGGATGTTCCGACCAAAAGTACGCGTCAGCGTGCAAGTACTCAAATGTTAACAATAAGCAAACTACATTTGTGGGATTGAAATTTAATATACATTTGTACCTATAATATATTACACTGTGGGTGATTTTTCAGAACATAGTCCGCTCGGTTGATTTTAGCACAGAAAAATTCGTAATTTTTTGCTTTATTTTTGCAGTGAAGACATATTCCAGTTAAGACGTTCATTTTTCCGTAAAAAATTATCAAAATTTTCGAAAATCTTAATGTAAATTGTGTATGCTCCGCCCTCTTATTTCACTTCACGCCGCGAAGAGCATTGAATTGAGACATGTGCATATGACTGCATCCAATCAAGCCACGCACGCCGCGTGGAGAAATAAAGATGGATGACATTGCTGTATGTTGCACGCGCATTTGAATGCGCCTATTTTGCTATTTCTTTTTGCTCAGTGTTTCGCTTTTTACGAAAAACAAAAACGCAATTCTCTTATGAAAAGATGAAGTATTAGAAGTACGTCGTCTTAAACTTACTGCAATTCCATTGGTTGTTTGACGCACAATTCAAAGAATAGGAAATATTGTAACTCCACCCACGCCCAGCGCTGAGGAGCCGTCAGAGACTATCCCACCAGGTGGAAAGGGAGTGGAGCGCCAAAAGACTTCTACAAACCCTAAGGCCAAAGGTGGGAAGAAGAAGAACAGCGGCACTATCCCGAAAAAGACTGAATAAGTCTAATTGGGGAGATGATGCCGGTGTTGCAAAGGGGAAGCACGCCGGCAATGCCGGCCCTGCGTTGTGAGCGATTGGTTGTTCGCCTTACACAGTGCCAGTGCCTGCCAGTGCCTTACACAGGAGGTTCAATCAGCACAATGTTGGGATAGGCTTTCTACAG
>JAODVP010096915.1:0-10779 GCA_025400035.1 Tetradonia laticeps
TGTGAGGATTCTGCGGGCGGAGAAAGAAGAGCAGGTTAAGGAGAAGATCGATTTGCAAGATAAGTTAAAATTGCAGGATAAGGAGTTGAAAGATGCGCTGGCGCAACGTAAATTAGCGATGGCGGAATATACCGAAGTGTCGGATAAATTGTCTGAATTGCGGCAGCAAAAGCAACGGCTTTCTAGACAAGTGCGGGATAAAGAGGAGGAACTGGAGACTGCAATGCAAAAAGTTGACTCGCTGCGCAATGATATTCGTAAAGCGGAGAAGTTACGGCGGGAGTTGGAATCGCGGGTTGAGGATGCGATTGCTGAGACCGGAAAGGAGAGGAAATTGAGGGAGAGGTCGGAGGAGTATTGTCGGCAGATGCAGGCAGAGTCTGATCGATTACGGGTTCGGAGTGCGGGTGATCCTCGTGATCAACAGGATAATCATCGGTTAAAAGCTGAATTGGAAAAACTAGAGGTGAGGCATTTTAGTTATTTTCATTACCTTATTTTGGCCGCGCTAATTAATAATGTAGGATTACCGTGGTAATTATTTAGATTTTTTTCGACTAGCCTTATTAATGACTTGTTGTTCATACACATTTTTTTGCTGTGAAAATCCACGGTGAATTCGCCGTGTTCGCTGTACGTAAAACCGGAGCTTGTTGATACATACGGCAAAACCGCCGGACGGTGAAAAGAAAATGTCTCCTATGTGTTCCAAACTTCTTAGCATTTACCTACTTTTTAAAAATTACCCCCCAATTTTTCTGACTATCTATTTTTTCTTAATTTTTCTACTTTGTTCTTCTCGATTTCTCAATAATTTTCAAGTTGTCATATTTTTTTATACAACTTTAGCAACTATTCTCTTAATAAATTTCCTCCTTCTTTTCTTTCTTAATTTGTATCAATTTTTTTCAAGTTGAAGTGGTACTTAAATATCTTAAGTGTTCCAAACTTCTCATTTTCTTAACATTTACTGACTTTATAAAATTTATTTCTCGATTTTTCTGACTTTATCTGAATTTTTCTATTTTTTCTCTAGTTTCTCGATATTTCTCATATTATTTTGACCACAATTTTTATCAATTATTCTCTTAAATTTCCTTTCTTTTTTTCTTAATTATGTCTTAAGTGTTACAAACTTCGCATTTTAGTAAATGTTGAATTAATATTTTTAATTTTTTTAAATTCTTCTGATTTCATCTCAATTTTTTTTTGTTACTAAATTTTTTCTCTAGTTTCTCGATATGTTTTAATAATTCTCATGGTGTCTTGTTTTGTCCACAATTTTTATCAATTATTCTCTAAAATCGTTAACTTTAAATCATAACTTATATAATTATAATAATAAATTATTTTGCCTTTTGTAACTGTATTAAATAATACTTGTTCTATGAGTAGTACTAACAATTAAATTATTTAGGTTCAATATAATGAAAGCCTCACCCAGCAACAAACTCGCTACAATATGGAATTATCATCCCTCAGGGAGCAGCTCCATGAAACCGAAACCCATCGAGATCTCTTGGAACGAGAGGTAATTATGCTCATCGGAATTTTTGGTGTGATTTTCGGAATCGTAGTCATATGGTTCCGACAATAAATAAACATCCCCTCCGCGTTTACAACTGCATGCTGTTCTTTGGTTACTTTATATTTGATTTTGTCGTTATGTTTCTGTTTTTTGTTTTTCGTTACCTCAACCTAGGTTCAATTATTAAAAGAAAAACAAGAGAAAGCTCGTATTGAGGCTCTAGTCGATAACGAACAAACAATTTCTGAGCTAAATCACCGGCGTGATATGGAAAAACAAATGATGCTTGAGGATAATAACAAGTTGCAATCGAATGTGCACTTTGTAAGTGTTTACTTGTTTACATTGTGGTGTATGGTATTGTCCTTGCCTTCCCTCTTATTATGTCTACTACTACTTGTTTTGTGGTTTCTTTTCTGTGGGCTAATTTAGTTAATGGCGATGTTTAACTCGTTCCCAAGAACTTCTAACTGTCACGCGGCCGGAGATCCTAACATGTCTGGATAAATGTCATCGTCCGTGCGGGATTGTAACTTGACTATTTTTAGTTGACGGAGTCCTTGGGCCGCCTGCAGACGGAGCGCAACGCGTTGGAAGTCGAGTATGAACAGCTGCGCGGCAAGCAGGAGAGTTTGGGCCAATGGGAGTCGCAGTTGTCGGAGATCATTCAGTGGGTGAGTGATGAGAAGGACGCCAGATCGTATTTACAAGCGTTGGCTACTAAGATGACTGAAGAGTTGGAATACCTTAAACATGCAGGTAATTTGGATTTTTTTGAAAACCTGATATAGAGCGGCACATGAAAATTTTTAAAATTATTGTAGGAGTTACCAATTCGGTCGGAGCAGATAAAAACTGGAAGAATAGACGATCTCAAAAACTCGAGAAGATGGAGTTGCTCAATCTACAAAGCTCTCTGCAGTCGGAGATACAAGCGAAACAGTCGATCAGCGAGGATCTCAGCAAGACACGTGCGGAATTGTTAGCCGCCCAAAAGTATGACACTGTTTGCTGTAAATAAGTCTAAATATGTGTCTACATATAATCGTGAAATTTCAGAGAAATTATGGCTTATAAGCAACGCAACGAGTCGATCTGCACCGACTTGAAGAGGAAAGAGAAGCAAATCAAAGATTTACAACATCGGCTTGACTCGGGAGAAGGATGTAAGTACATTATCATTACAATTTCTTTAATTAGCGTAGATATGAATATTGCAACCACTCTGCTGTATGTAGATTTAATTTTTATTGTATTTATTGAGATTTGAAGGAGGTAGAGTGGATGCAATGTTTCCATATTAGCACTCCCAAGGTATTTGTGTTAGGCAAGGTTGGTAACATAGCTTTGTTTATATGTGATGTGATGTGTTCAGTGGGTTGGTGGTTGAGGCAGCTGCCCCTAGTCATCGGCATCACGTCCTGCTTCTGGGGAATCCTTTTGCTATTTCTCCGATTGTAAGATTAAACGAAACGAATGACAATTTTATTCCGAATGAACACGAGTACATGACGTACATTTATTATCATACACACTTCTGACTTCATACACTCGAAAATCTCATATATGGGTTGATGAATTTCATGCTGAAGAGGAATCTAGTCATTTTCTAGTTGATTTATATTTCTAATATTATAAGTAGTACGTAGTAGAGTAAAACTGAGGTAGACTGAATACATTTCGAAGCTATGATTTTACATCATACAAATATTTAGGTATATTTACTGTACAAACATATAGATGATGAAACGAATGTGTTTTGTCCTATCGCCAACCAAATTTGAGAACACGGTTTTTTAAATCATTATAAGAACTTAACAGTAAATCTGTAATCTCAATTAAATTAATGAAATCAGGGATAGTCAGGGAAAACCCTCATTTTTCGACAAAGCCTAGTTAATAACTTTTTCTTAAAAAAAGCAAACGAAATCAATTAAAATGTGAGGGAAATTTTGAAAAATTGATCTGGAAATCAGGGCAGTTTTTTAATTCTATTACCGAGGACCGTACATTATGATTCGTAAAAAAGTGACAATCTTGACAGTCATGAAACTATAGCGCTTGTTTTTAAACGTGAAAAATTAACAAACCTGGGTTGTCACATTTCTGACTGCTCTTAGCAAAAAAAAATATCGAGAACATCAGGGTAAAACTTAATTTTCAGGAAAAATTCAAGGAAAGTGTTCCGCGTTGCAGAAAATTTTGCATTTGAAGCCAAAGACGAGCAAAGTTCTAGTTTTTAAAGGGGAGAAAACTTTTTTTATAAATGTTTAATAATTACTACTTTCTAATGAAAGTACGACGAAATTGATTAAAAGTCTAGCAACTCTGGAAGTCGTCGAAAAACATGGCAAGAAAATTAGAGAGAATCATCGTGTTTGATAGAAATTAAGGAAATATTTGCGATTTGTAACATTTCATGACTTTGTGACCAAAGCCGAGCAAGAACATGGTTATCAAAGGGGGAAATTCTTGTTTACAAATATTTAATATTTTCTTTGGAATATTTCTAAAAAAAGTCGAATCGAAAATCGATTAAAAATAGCAACTCAACGGAATGGGTTAAAAATGGTAGGAAAATCAGAGAGAATCATCATGGTTTGAGTAAAGCAAAAAAAAAAAAGATTTCCGCGCTGTAAAATTGCAGTTCCTTTTTTTAAGAAAAGGAGACTAAAAACACTTTATTTTAATGGGGATAACAAGGAAATCTTGTTTACCATCTTTAGTAACTATTTCCAAAGTCGTCAATGATTTTTTGGGATCATAAAATTCCCCTACTTCGATAAAATTTTCTCTATCAATTGTCGTCATACGGTTTTTTTTGAAGTATTTAAATATAAGTTACTACGAGAATTTCTTTGTTTTTCCCTGTTCATATTTTGTTTCAAATTAAGTTTAGCTTAAGCAATTAATAGTTATTTTTATTTCACTTATTGTTTAATAGAATTAATTATGTTTTCTTTCACCAATATTGTAAAATTTCCAATTGTAAATGAAACGGTATGCGGTAACAGGGACTTGATCCTAGATCCTTGAATATACGCTTTATTGACCTCTCAATTAGAGAATTATCGATAAAGAATCTTTTCATTTACAATTCGAATTGAAATACATGATGGTAGGAGGTGCATTCTTTTCATTCACAATTCGGATTTTATAAATATTAGAAACAGAAAACTTAATAAATTTTATTAATCAACAACAACTGCTTTCAGTCCCTAATAAGAATAAAGTTTTTGCTTATAAACAAGAACAAATGTGGTACTGCAGCAATATTTCCTAGATTTTTCTGACAAATTGACATTCCTGATATCCAGAAACATGGCAACTTTCTTAATTTTTTCATTAAAATTTTCTTTCAATTCCAAAAAAAAATCCGTGATAAGTCGAATAAATGGTGTTGGACAATCGTATTCGCAAAAAAGTGGCAATCGATGTTACGTTGCATCTCCCCCAGTTTTACTCTATATTTATAACATCATGCTCATTTACTTTAGATACAATAAGTTAATCACTGATTTAATTATTATGAGATTTTTGGTGGATTTGTTACTACATGATGGTCCTGTTTTGTTTACATGTTTACATTGTTTTTATTCATATTTATAATTGTTATACAATATATTTGTAAGTGATTTGTTCTGTTAGAGAATGCTAGTTACGTATATTATTTGTTAAATGTTATGTTTTCATACAAAAAACGAATATTCAACGTGTTTTGCATTAATTTAATACTGTGATTTGTCTAATACACCTACTCAAACATCTACAGACTAAGACAAAGCACGTGGGTAAATCTCTCGCTGATTTCGTTTTAATTCACAAGTGCAGGTGAAAGCGCGCCCGTAGTTGTATCAATGGACCTAAATGTAGTAGCACAGTAAGTGTGCATAATAAGAATGTTTTCGTTACACTTGTTACATGCAGCAACAATTGGAATATCATCGTTTCTGCGACGCCATATGAAGGGTTCGTTGATTAGTTTCACTTTGATTAATTTTGTTTACAAAGACCACAAATAATACGCCAAACATTTACTAAAGCAAAAGCCTTGTTCTACTAAGCTTTTGAAATGTATTGTCGCATACCATGTACTGTACATTGACGGCTTGGAGTGCTAATATTTTGTTTGTTTACCTTATTTTACAAAGAGTTCAGTGTTCTAAACAAAATTTGTGTTGTTCCACATCACCCGGTATTGTGTTTGTTTTAACTGTTTTGGATTTGATTCTTGGTTACTCGTGTGGAAATTCTTACTGGGTTTTATTAATATCACTTTACATCGTTAATTACATTGTAATACATCATTTTTCATTGTAATTTTATGATTGATTGAAAAGAGTTTTAATATTTTACTTATGTTTTTAGTGTTGGAAAGACCTTCATCGCAAATGAGCTACTTAGACCAGTTTCTTAAGGAAACAAACTCCAGTCAGCAACACCATCATCAGCAGCAGCAGCAACAACCACAGCACATGTTGCCGCATCCATTCGAGACCGGCTCAGCTCAACAGTTGCATTATTTGGGGACTTCGATCGAGTCTGAAGAAGGCGATATTGAAGATAACAGAGCGCTCAGTATTAATAGCTCTAAGAGTAACTTATCTGAAATGAGTATTCATACACAGGCATCACCGATGAAGCTAAAACTGCACCAATTTTTGGTGCGTACGTTTTCAAGTCCAACGAAGTGTAGTCACTGCACTTCTCTCATGGTGGGCTTGATGCGACAGGGAATGGTGTGTGAAATTTGTGGTTTTACCTGCCATACAGCCTGCTGTCAGCATGTACCTAGTGCTTGTCCAGTACCGCCAGATCAAAGTAAGTACTAATATTCAAAGTTTTAGACTGTGACATTGAATTTGAGTGTTTGTTTATTACAGCTAAACGTCCATTGGGCATTGATCCAACTCGTGGTATTGGTACAGCTTATGAAGGATTTGTGAAAGTCCCTAAACCCGGAGGTGTGAAGAAGGGCTGGGTGCGTCAATTCGTTGTTGTGTGTGACTTTAAATTATTCCTCTATGACATATCGACTGATCGCAATGCCTTACCGAGTGTTCACGTTGCTCAAGTCCTTGACATGCGCGATCCACAATTTAGCGTTAGTTGTGTTAAAGATTCGGATGTTATTCATGCGAACAAGAAGGATATTCCTTGTATCTTTAGGGTAAGTAACAGTTTTTATCATTTATATGGTGGTTTTGATAAACCTCTTTAATCTATAATGCAAATTATTGTTAAATATACCTCGCTGAAGAAAACAGTAAAATTAGGAAATTTTGGTGTTAATCTTAGCACCTTTCGAAGTAACTATCAAATTATAGACAGAGTATCTCTTCTAAATCCAAGATTAAAACAATTCTCCCGATAGCATTTATAGTTTTGCAGAAAATACAATGAACATTATAGATTATAGGGTTTAAAAGAATCTACAGAAACCAGTAGAAAATCAATTCATAGTACAGTAGAAACCGTTTATAACGGCATTGGAGGGACTGGCCATTTTTTGACGTTATAAGCGGTTGTCGCTATATACGGATTGGGTTTAGGGACCCTATAAATATATACAACATTAATTTCTACCTTATTCTATTTACTACAAATACATAAAAGACTTAAAATTATTTTTAAAAATCCGTTATCTTTTGTAGAAGATTTTGATGGAAGTAGTGTTTATCAAGATCATTTTCTATATCGTACGCTTTATTAATAATGCTGGAAGATGTATCGCAAGATCTATAATATATTTTTAATAATTTTATTGCAACACGCTCTTGCCCATTTGATGGCACAGCATCATATGAGACATTCTTTTACAAGCGGAACGCTTTTTGACACTCACCTCCAAATTTTTTCTTAATTTTTTTTACGTGTTCTAGGCATCAAATAAACATGTTTAAGTGATCTTTTCTGTCTGTAAGCCTATGTTTGAAAGATATGAATCTTCAAATTGTGCGCCTCAAGCCGTTTCATGGTCATTTTCAAACCGCCATATCTCCGGTAAAAAGAATTGAAAAGTTATGTTCATTTTTAATTTTAAAGAGGAAGACTTGTACATTTTCTTGCAGTTATTTTTCTTGAGTAATGGAATTTTCATAGCCGTACCCGAAAAATAAAAAAAATAAAAATTACCACTGACAATTACCTGGGCAATTTACATAAAATGTGATTTTTTTTAACAGGTGGTATGTATTAATACATACTTGCAATAAATTTATTGTCCCGTAAATTCTATGTGCGGAGCGCGTAACCGCGCCGCGCCGCTGCTATGTTTTATCACGCACAACTTTCACGGACTTTGAAAAGACTCGCTGCGCGAGCAATCCTCCAAAATATTCAGTAACGCATTCAAACACCACAAAAAGGGCCAAAGAAGTGTTATCCAATATTCACTGTACATATTTTAAAAATAGTCAATACGATGAGGAGGGGAAAAATTGACATAGGGGTCATTCCAAGCAAAAAAGGTGAAAAAAGTACATCGTCTCGAAATATGTTGATTTTTATATATTTTGTTTAGAATATAACGCAGATGAAGCACATATAATTTTGCCCTCATTCAGTGAATGGTTTTCATGTTACAGGGTGTTGAATTTACGCATTCTTGAAAATTTGCTTAAATTCAAAAAATTATTCTATTATTATATTATGAGGGCAAAATTATATAAGAATCGACATTTTTCGAGTCGATGAACTTTTTTTTTCACCTTTTTTGTGTGGAATGACCCCTAGTAATTTCAAAAAGCTAAAACTTTGCCTTATGATAACGTGATTCCTGTTACATTAAATACACTACATGTCAAACCTTACCACTATTCACAGAAATCAACTGCTATAAATATTATATAATAAATTTTAAAATGCGACATATCATCATTATTTTGGCCAATTTATCATTTCAAAATCTATATGCTCAACTGTATATAACACTTCTAGTACATTATTTGGCAGTTATTTAAGTATTTTGGGAAATTTAACTGGAATTAATATTATATTAACGTAGTATTGATATTTATTTGGTAAATGTAGCGTAATAAATTAAGAAACACCATTCGTTTGTGCGAGGCAAGGGCGCGATACTGCAAAACAGCGACGCAATAAAGTTATTGCAAGTATGCATTAATACATACCACCTTTTATAAAAATCACATTTTATGTAAATCCTCCGAGGAATTCAGTAAAGTTTAAAGTGACAAAAAAACATAACTGTTCGATTCCTTTTACCGATTTTTTGTCAGCATTATTAATTTCTTCGTCTGTATACCCCTCTCGTAATTTAGGACACGCATTCTTCAACCAATTTTCCGCACTTTGCAGATTTACACTTTACTCTACCCCGCACATTTTCCGGAACTTATGCTATGTCTTTGTTTAAGTCGACCCAACCAGCCATTACCACACTTAAAATTATCAGCTCCCAGTAGTCGCCCAAAATGTTCCGATTGTTCTATAAGTACAGGTCCGTTTATTGGTAAATTAGAGTTCCTACACTACACGTTAATTAACGCACTGTCAATATCTTTTCGCATGACTTAATTTTTTTTACATATCCTTTGCCGTCTGGAATACCCTTCAATATTTTATCTTTCTTCATTATAATGGAACACAACGTTGAATTTTCTAAATTAACAGCTTTCATTATGGATACTTTAGTATCTAAGATTATCGCTTTTCACTTTAAACTTGCAATATCGATGCTCTGCACTCGATCGGCTCTCACTCGAAGCAAACTGAGCAGTTTCTTAATTTTTACTTATAGTGTGAATTCTAAATTTTCCAGAATTGTTATGATTTTGCGTTTTTTTTTCATTTACAAGCCTTGCATGGATTCGGTATAATGAGATGCAATTGTTTTCAATGTGCGTAATAATCATATGAAAGGTGAAAATCTCGAAATGCACCTTTGGTTCTTAAGCCGAAAATTGAAAATTTGTTTATTTTTATTTAATTAGTCACTGAAATAATGCCGTTATACCCGTTTTTTGACGTTATCTGAGTTTTTTTAAACATTATTTATCATAGGAAAACGGTGGGACCATCCAAATTTCCCGTTAAATCAGATGCCGTTTTAGACGGTTTCTAGTGTATATAGTGTGAATTTCTATTGATTATAAATCGTTTAAAACTACTAAAAATTTAATATTTTTTATTAAAATAGATAACAACATCCTTTATGGAACCACCAGGACCACGGAACTCAATGCTAATGTTAGCCGACACGGAAGGCGAAAAGAATAAATGGGTAGTAGCATTATCCGAACTACATCGAATTATGAAGAGAAATAACCTTCCAAACACCACTGTATTGATTGCCAGAGAACTCATCGATAATTCCCTGACACTGTTGAGGAATGCACACAGTGCTGCGGTGATAGATCCGGATCGAATTGCTTTGGGCACAGAAGAAGGACTGTTTTGTGTTGACTTGGATCATAAGGAAATTGCACGGGCAGGCGAGGGAAAGAAGATTTACCAACTTGAGTACATAGCGGCTGAACAATTGCTGGTAGTCCTGAGTGGTAAACAAAGATATGTGAGGCTTGTACCAGTGAGAGCTTTGGACGGGGACGAGACTGAATGGATAAAAGTAACGGAGAGCAAAGGTTGTTCATTGTTTACTGTGGGTGCAGTACCGGTAAATCCAGGCCCGGTCTATATTATTTGCGTGGCAGTACGCAAGCAACAAAACACTTCGATTATACTCTACGAGATTACACGTACTCGTGTACGGCATAATAGGCTACGAGAAATTCAGTTACCGCTATGTGTTCAGTCTCTACAGTTGCTCTCTGATGGGAGGTTGTGTGTCGGATCGCCATCGGCGTTCACGATATATACAATAGCAGGGGATTATCCGCCTATTTGTAAGTATTCTCTTATGTTAAGGTAAATTTAGTTTTAATAAATACAGATTTAATAATTTGGTTATATTTGTCATAGCACTACTCCATCCAGAAAATCCACTCCAACAAACGCTCGCGTGTAGTCCAGTGGATGCGCATCGTGTCATTGAATTACCGAAGCATGAGTACCTCCTGGTTTTCGGTACTTTGGCGGTGTACGTTGATAGACACGGACGTAAATCGCGCGACCGGGAAATTATGTATCCGGCCGTACCTACTGCGATTGGCTTCAGAGACGGGCATTTGATCATTTACAGCGAGACACACATTGACATCTTCAATTGTGTCACGGGCGAATGGGTCCAGACGTTGAACGTCAAACGATCGAGACCACTACTTGAGACT
>JAODVP010096947.1:0-10771 GCA_025400035.1 Tetradonia laticeps
TCTTACGACAGCGACGCGGCAGCTTCCCGGCTCAATGTGGAATCAGCCTAAGTTACTGAAGAGAGGAAGTACCAAATTCATCAATATTTGACGGAGTAGGCAAGCAAAACGATGATAAAAACAGGGATTAAACGAATCTAATGCGAACTGAAATTCGATTTATTAATCATGTTTAATTCACTAATTAATTGAAAGCAACGCACAGAATAGCACAGATTATTGCGTATTTTATTTCAAGGTGGACGTATAGACCACGCTCATCACTACAATAATGCTTACCGCGCCTTAGATGAGACACTAGCAATGGAAACCGCAGTTTTAGCGGCTTTAGCAATGGTCAACCCAACTGAAACCCTCCTAGTCCTGACATCAGATCACTCGCACGTGTTTACACTGGGTGGACAGGCGACTCCACGTGGACATCCTATTTTGGGTAATGAACAAACTAAAAACAACAGTAGAAGCTTTTAAATCCCTTCACCATAAATGACACAATCTATATCGTTTATGATTTAATTCGAAAGGTCCAGACAGTAAAGTTTCGGATGTAGATGGGCAACCCTATACGACAATTTTGTACGGCAATGGGCCAGGATATAGCACACCACGCATCATTCCTATCAATTCAACCACAGCGACGGAAGACCGAAACCAAGTTCACGGTTCAGCAGTGCCAAGACAATGGGCCACTCATGGAGGTAATCAAAAACGGGAAAATTATTTGTTTGGGTTCGTTAAGCGAAATCAAATAGCAAGTTGTGTATATAGACATATCAAATGCTGGCCAAACGCAGCAATAACATGCTGTTGCAACAAATACACGTCAATGACTGCACGGTATCTGAACATGTTCATCAACCGTAAAATCCCAGTTTTCCTAACACAGTTTGCTGCGTGTGTATGTTGCATAAAATGCAAACAAAATGTCACAGCCTAACAATGCAACACTATTTGAAATATTTGCACAAAGCCCACATACCAAACATTGCACGTAATCAAGTTATTATTTCACGTTATCACGTCATTAGGAAGTAATTCTATTAATCTCCGAGAGCTTATCCGCGCTAGCAACAAGGAACTTGTTTGTAACTGTAACGTGTCTCAGTATTCGTTGCTCAATGGTGAAAAATGCAAATACTGTTTACCTTTCATTCCATAGGAGAAGACGTTCCCGTCTACGCTCTAGGACCCTTAGCAACAACACTGTTCACCGGCACGTTCGACCAGAGTTACATCCCGCATGCAATCGCATACAGCTCATGCATCGGCGAGCACCGTCTGCGTTGCCATGGTAACGACAACAACACCAACTTGCTATCGAACTCCATCCCCAGCATCGGCAGCAACAACGCAGCCTGCACTCCACATGAAACATCTGGTAACGTCGCTGTGGTAATCGCAAGTAGTGTAATGGCTGATGACGGCACCAGGGGCAAATCGTCAGGTGGCAGCCGTTGCTACGGGTGCCAGTCTCTACCAATGATGGGAAATCTCTTAGTACTTATTGCGACGGGAAGTGTTTACGCGTTTGCCACGTAATAAAAGTGAAGTGAAACAGAGTAACTGCATGGTTCAAGTGTTGTTCATACTAGCACGGAAATTCAGGGTAAATTAACTTACAATTTAACGATAGAAGTGAAATTAACACATAAAACAAAATATAACTCTGAGATGTAACTATAAGTTTTCTGTAACTATCGGGCAAAAGTAAGTTGTGTAAATACGAATGTATAGGTGTAAATGATTTTATGTAAGGAATATGTTGAGTAAAAAATATTCATCTCAGATAAATGGTGATAATTAAAACGGAAATATACATAGATATAGAAATATGGTAAATATAAAATACAATAAACTTCGCTTAAAATTGACAAATTTTATTTGTTTTATTGCTTTATTAATTATTTTGATTTTTAGGTATTTTTCAAATCTTTAAGTAAGTTTATAAACTAAAACAGAATAGGAAGAAAAAAATCTACTTTTAAGCACTATACAAACAAAATATATTAAGGAAATTCAAAGAGGATAAAGCAGTCTGTGATTAATCGAGCGAAAAAATCTGAGTAGATCAACAGTTTATAATATTTCTACGACTCGTTAAAAATTAAATCAAGATAGTTAATTATTAAACATTCTTAAGGCAAAAACTACCGAAAATATCAGTAAATGAAATTTCTTCCTACAGCATTCCCGAGTGGACCAAAAATGTTTGGATGCTGCAGCAAAAACGTCAATATATTTTTCAAATAGTATTGTAAAGAGATATTGATTTTAATGGATAATAATAAATGTTTGTTATATTATTATATATCTACTCCTTATCTAGTATTAGATAGTAAGTCAATTTTAAACGAGGTTCACTGTATGTAAATATATACATACTCTAAATTACTTTGCTAAGTAATTATTTACTTTTGCCCTGTGAAAACCACAAAAATAATACAAAATTGTTAATTTACATTAATACGTTAATTCTAATTAAACACTTTTAGTATCTTTTGATGAAAATGATATCAAACAAAAATATAAACATACAAAATTCCATTACATTTCACATACCTACGGCACATTAGTTTTAGTAGTTTTAATAACGATTACAAATACAACTGTATCACTTGCATATTGCTTCCTAATCAAAATTTATCGAATATGAAAATAAACGAAAGGGAATATCTTCATTTATACTAATATTAGGTATTTATGAAGTAAATATAATGTAGCGCAATTCATATTGACGTACTATGTAATATTTACTTGTACATATTTAAATAATATATTCACTATTTAAACCAGTACTTAATTGGAATTGGTAATGAAATTTATTACTGCATTTACTATTTGTATTTTCAGTCAAACAGCAGGACTTTAGGTGTTGTGTACTCGTTATCGTCGCTGTTTCATCTACAATGTGTGCATTCTCTACACTGTGTAGATATTTTGTTTTCCATCCCTGAGGCAAGTTCCTGCAATAAGCTTCTTCCTGACTGTAATTTACACATTTTCATTATTGTTTATTCATATAATCCAACATATTCATTGGGTTCGTAAAAATAATAAGCATTAAACCGTAGTTGCGAGAATTCCATCAGCGGGATATGTATACGAATTTTAGGCAATACTAATTTAATTAGAAATCAATATATCTAAGTTCCATGTTCCATATATTATACCAGTGGATTCTCAGAACTAAAATTCACCTAAAAACTTCTATATATAATCGAACTTCCAACTAAAAATCTCGCAAAGTCCTTGAACTAATCAGTCAAATTTAATATTTGCAAACTTTTTCTAACTACAAGAAAGGATAATTACTGATGGTAGCGTGTCTTCTAAAAATTGCATACTTTATGCCAATTCCTCCTAATTTACATGACAGAGAAAAAGTTTTAATTGAAGGTAGCTACGGGTATTCACTGCTAAATCAGAATAGAAAGCTGCTTAAGAATTTCAAATGTCGACGTAGAAAGGAATTTAGATTATATTTTCATGAATGAAGAATGTTGTAGAGCCAGGAGCAAATAAATCAGAACATGGAGTTTGCAGTGTGCCTTCTGGCTATGTGGAACACAAAGACCATACTGAAATCTTGCACTAGGTACGAATAGTATTTTGATGATAAATCCGGGACCCTCGTATGTTGTAAAAATAAACTTTAAGGAGTAATATGTATAAAACATTAGTAATATCAGGGTATCAAATCACTTTTTGAAAATTATTTAAGAATTCTATGCTTTAATCCAATGGTCGTAGCCGAGAAAGGAGAATTTTATGAAATTTTATAAATGACTGAGGTTACATTTTTATTAGAATAACATAATGCATCTTTATAATTAATCAAGTTTCTTACTCTAATATTAATTAAATTCAAATTACTAATGAAAAGATACTGCAAATGATGGTGATTTTCGCCGAGTCGAACCAGACCCAGTTGTTGTTGTTGGCTCAGTGCCCTAACCACTAGACCAACAGACTTACAATTATCTCATTAATAATTTCAACACATTCGACTTAATTGTGACTATTATCACATCTTAGTAGATATATTGTTAAAATGTAAGATATAATGTTAACATGTACCTCCAAAAACTACTTTCAATTTAAAATAATAACTGATTAATCATTATCTTTATTTTTGCATTGACATTGATATTTTATTCCTTTGACGAACGTTAATGTAATATTTTCTATTGGTCAAAACAAACGAAACAAGGAAAGGGGTCAAACACATTTGGAACGGACATTTCCATTCGATTTCCATAATAATTACGTATTATCCCTAGGTGAAAACTTCTTCAAACATGACCAGCTGACATAATTCTCCTTGTATATTTAAATTGACTTTTTAAATAATAATATATTGAAATTAACTGATTGGATGTGAAATGAAACAGCGTATATTGGTAGTGCTTATACTCAATATACTACTGTTTTATTACATGACAAATCTGTTACTTATTATTGGTATTTTCCAATAGTTTCACTAGAAAATTTATGCATAAAATGTTCCTAGAACACGTACATAAAAGACAATGGATGACGCTATACATACAGTACAGTATGGAAAGCGCGTATATCACGAGACATGCTCGTTTTTATCTTATTGTGTTGTGATGGTTTATTTTGGTTGCGTGCAATTTTTCTCTCTGATATAATATCAAATATATCGTAAATGTTGCGACAGGCGTTTCATGATGACATTATCAAAGGCTTTCGCATGTTGTTTAGATAATGATAGCTTTTTTACGACTGTAATATTGGTTCGAACTTTGTTTGTTTCCTATATCTTTATTTGCCTATAAATGAACATTGTTGACGATTGCAATCGTATTCTCAATTTAGAACAATTATATTGTTTTTACTCAATTTTAATAAATCATTCCATAAGTTGAATTTTATATGTTGTTGACTTCGTGTTTCCAACTGTTAAGTTTACTTACCCATGATGTAGGAAAGTATGCGATGAATAAATTATTTGTTAACAATGCCGTAAGCCATGGTAATTATTTGATGATTATAGAGCATTATTATGAAGAAAATATTGATGATGTCTTTTCCATATGGAGTAAATATTATTAATATCTAATTAATAGCGTTGAATTTTGTTCAAGTAATTTAATTTAAGTGAGGTTTACTAGAGGAACTACTTTTTATAATGTTAAAGGCATGGTATCAAGGAAGATGGCATGTGCTAATGTTGTTAATTTTGTTGTAGCGTAAAGCATGGTTGTCTACTTTGACCGTAGTCCTGTTACCTGTTTCATCCACCCACTACAAAACAGGTTTAGTTTACTAAAACGCTTAGAAAAAAAACGGACTTAATGGATATGGTATCTAGTTGCTGCATCCTCGAATCTATGAAGAACAACCGAACATTTAAATCAAGAAAAACCTGGTTGAATGGTGTAAATTATCTTCTCATATAGTTCTAAGAGAAAATATTTAGAATTTAGTTAACTGGCAAAATTATTTCTTACTTTATCTTTCATACTACAATATGTATGATATTTCCATATTTAATTTCCCATCTATAACACGCTGAGCCAAACTGGGGTCAATTAATTCTGGGCAGAGAATGAAAAATTTAATCCAGAGAGTTAAAACTATGTTGAATTTTTACAGAAAGGCCGCAACTCTAAACATCAGCTGGTTTTTGCAGAATAAATTAATGAAAAATACTAATGTTTTGCATAGAATCTTACGGTTGTCAATTGATAAGGTAATAATTTGTATTTTTTTATAATACGAAAACTGAACCACACGCTAATAGCAGGTAGCGCCTGTATGCATTTTAATAGGAGCAGCTTTACTTGCTTGCATGAAGGGTTTTACGACCTGTCAAATAAATCAAAGGTTGGATAGAACCGCTGTGCGTTCGTTTACCTAGTAAATTCCATATATGTACTCATTATTTTCATTAATTTATTCTGCTAAAATCAGCTGAGGTGCTGAACTGCGGTCTGTTTGTAAAATTTCCACATATAATTAAATTTTTATTCTGCGCAGATTAATTGACCCCAGTTTGTCTCAGCGTGTAATCAGAAATGATCAGCATGAGAGCAAAATGAAATGCAAACATATTTTACCTCAGAGAAATACAGTAGTGCTGCTTGTGATCATTATAACAACTAACAAACGATAAATCGTGAGTTTCATGTAAACTGTAAGATAAGGCGTAAAATCCTCATGCTAAACTGATACCTTTATCGAATTCAAAAGTAGTAAGGCAATTAACTGTAATTAAAACAAGTCGCAAGTACCGTACGGAAATATTTCGCAATTAATACTTTGATGTTACCAACAAAGCGGGCTAATTACAAACGCAATTAACCAACTTAGCTAAGTTAAGCAAGTTAATACTTTGCGTGTTTGAGCCAGGATATGACTCGCAGTCAGGACATCCTAATGAATCTACGAGACTTGACATGGAAAACTTTAATTCCAATTACGAACTCCAATAATACAAATACAAATTCTAAATTCAAAGGTATAAGTGAAATAATCCTAAACCAGAAGTATGTACTGCTGCTTGACTTTAAAAATAATTATAATCACGGCCGTTAGTCTTGTATATACCTCTATTAGGCAGATCTTATTCGAAAAATTAACATAAGTACCCATCTAATAGGAGCAAGCGTAATTATGAGCACATTGTTTTGAAGTTACGCTCTCCATGCTCCAGGGGTTCTGGGATGTTGTCGATAATAATGTTCCTGCAAGTTTATGTTATTGCAACATTAATTAACTACAGGTATGTATATTTGTAATTTCAAATTACTTACTGTTTATTTCTATTAGCGGGAAATGGTGTATCATAATATTTCGCATAATAATGGTTTTATAGCACACAGAAAGGGCAATACGGTGTCAGTGCAGCCCAAGCGTGAACCGATTGATAATTTAATAAAACGGCCTACGCCAGCCTCCCTCGCGAGCAATCCAAATTTAATTATACGGAAAGATCAATTGCTTGTAAAGCGAACTGATTAGAGCCAACTTTTTTGCGGCAAACTGATGTTAAATTGAAGTAATTAAAAATCACACGCTTCATGATTTAAACCTACATAAAATCTCTGCTTAAAAGTCCGTATGACTGTACATATTAAATGAAGTGATAAAGTATCTAATACGAATATAGCTACTGGAATAATTTGTGGTTGTATGTATAAAAAAAACACCAAACGTTTTTTCTATAGGAACTTGTTTTATTTTTTGGTATATATTTTTAATCCCCATCTCCAACATGTATTAGTGTATTTATGCTGGTTTCTTCACTAGTGCTTTAAATTTCAATTGAATGTGAGGAAATCTAAACCAATTTCAACGAGTAATACAATAATAACTGTAATATTCAACTGTTGCATATGCAGAGATGCGACTGAGCAAACATGAAGAGTTCGGTTAAAAGTATTTCGGCTCTGGAATTGAATAGTGTTTTCAATTTGTAAGCCGCAAAAAACGGTTTCAATTAAAAGCGCTGGGGAAGCAATTAAGACCGCGAAAGCAACAAACAGTGTGGAGGGAACTCATTCAATTGGAATGCAAATGGCGTGTGCAAATTGTCTACACGCAATTCTAATTTTGTGCTTCTTTCCTAATGAAGCAGGTAGTATCTACTTTTTAATAATGTATAAACCAATACTAAAATATTAAATTATAAACAGACGAAATCATCCGTTATAAATAAAGTAATACATTTGGTGATATTAATTAATGACGAGAAATCACAGGACAAATACTTAATACACTTCGCTTCAACACTAAAGTAATTCAGAAAAGCGCTGGACTTAATTAACCTTTTTTGATGTGTTGTAATTAATGAGTCATTAAAAATATAATGAAGCAATGTACCGTTGAAACCATTCAGGGCTTTCATATCAATCATTTTCTTCCAGTAGATTCTAATCAATTTCTTCTCTGAAGAATATGAGGAACACTCATAAATGCCGTAATTTACCGTTTTTAATAAAAAAATTAATTGCTGTCATTTTTTGTGTACCTGGGCAGTTCATTAGATAAATTGCTGTTGAAATTTCAATCATAGTGTGTACAGCATTTTAAAAAGTGAAAATAAATCGAAATCATAACAATGCTTGAACATTGCATGCAAATTGAAATCTTTGTCGAGTAGGAGGAACTGGAAAATGAGAATTTTCTATGTTATGAAAGTTCCTCCCTCTTTTATGTAGTCTCATCATTTGGTTATAATCCTTATATTTTCACATTTTCAAACAATAAAATACTTTTCCTCATTTTTCTGCTATTTCATTTTCTTTTCTCTAAATCAAGCCTTGTGGTGGCTGCCATCAGGCCAGTCAATATTTACAGTTCTCCAATTTCCACAGAGTTATTTATTTTCCATCATTGAGAAACGAAATGGAAAACGGACCAAAAGAAAATTTAACGATTTCTGTACTGCCTGCAATTTCTGTATTAGGTCCACTTGGGTCTTAGCACATTCCATTTCGAGGAATTGTGCTCACTGCATTTGCATTCAATTTAAGAGTTGCATATTAAATATATTCTACATCGATTGTGGAAATTGTTGGTAAGATCCACAATTGATGAAATATATTTGCATTGGAATTTTGCAAATTCAATTTTAATGCAAATAAGTTCATACTCATATATTTTTGTGTTACTGAAAATATTAGGGAATAGAACGTGCAGCAAATAGTATGCAGTTTTTGTGTTCCCGAAGTGTACGCAATATGAAAGAAAGCAACAGTAAGCTAAAATCGTTGGCATTCTAAAAGGTTCTGAGGTTGACCTACTTCATCCCTATGCAAACATTTTCATAACTTTTTGCTTTATAACTAAACCTCTGGTCAATATATGCGCTTGTTCCATACAAATACTGCACAGAATACTAATTTTGGGAGTGTTAGAAATTCAAGCAAACACAATTTAGTGGAGTCGGTTGAGCGTTCTCAAAAATAGACTTATATCAGAGCGACGGCAATTGTAAGATACGTTAAGTATTATATCGTATAACAATCATTACCCAGTAATTTCCAGATGTGCATTCGGAAACCTACTTTGCGGACAATGTTAAACTTAATGAATATTAATGAGCTATGCTTGAATTGGCGTAAAATTTGGGCGGCGAATGACTCTGCCAATATACTGATGTTCCTATCAATATTCCAATTTGCGAATTTGTATATGTGCCAATTTTACACACACACATACAAAATTACATGTCATTCATTCCTCAACAAGCCGCATGCTGTTGTTCGATGGTAATACCGGTCTATAATCTGCCAAAATGCGGGGCCCAAACACGTAGGTAAATTGCTCTAGTCATTGTGGACTGTGTACAAAACCGACCGTGATTAGCGTGTAATGAGAAGCCATCACTTTGTCAGCTCATCACAGTTCACCGCTCCATCTGCCATCACAAAATAATCTACTAGTAAAACTGATCTTACTAATCGAAACGAAATAAACACGCGTTGGGTGGACAATAAATTGAAGTACACAAGTAAATATATATTTTAAGTACGAACTACTTACTCCATTAATTTATATTAATTTTGATTGTTAGTTGATCTACGGAATCTTCAACCAAACAGATATTTACGTTCTGTAAATAATTCGCATTCCGATCAATTGAGCTTATGTTGAATTAGTGGCTTCTTTATTTAGAATTGCTACAGGTTGCGTAATAAACATAATATTTATTAAGCTCTCTACTAAGTTTCGCGAAAACAATGAACTATAATTATATTTGACTCATTAAGTCTGAATCTAAGCTACGGTAATTACCCAAGCAGGCAATAAACCCTAGCGAGTTAAATAGCAGAAAACGATGCATAGAGTGAGTTCAAATCGACTAGGAAAGCAGAAAATAAGCAATAATACGTTTTAATTGATCTTAAAATTAAACACAATTAACTGCGTCTCTACGCCTGCAATGAAACTACATGCAAAAGCTAACAAGCTGAATATATAAATACCGCCTTACTTAAACCTAATTGAAAATACACCTTCACCTAATTGTATTTCATAGCTCACATTATTATCATAATATGACATGTAACTTTCTCACCACCTAGGTTTCCACTGGGTTTAAAAGCAATTTAATCCTAGAGATTAAGCCGAAGCAAACCAGCCAAGTTCTCAACACTGCTACGTTTGGTCATACTTTTGTATGCGATGCAGGAGATGTTAGAGGTCTTGTTGGAATATCCACGGGTGGCGTCGAAGGGAGTTGGCTGCGTGCCCGATTAGCGACATGGAACGTGTACTTTATGACTTCTCTCTTCCTGCACGATAGAAACAACAAACAGTGAGAGCACAAACAAATTTAATATAGTGTTGCTCTGTGCATTAAATTCTAAACTCTCCAGACAAAAACTACTTATTGTTAGTAAAGCTTATTATCGGAGAAAATATTTTAAAAACTTTATATGAAAATCCATAAAACTGGAGATTTTTTTGTCGAGTTTTAGGTGCATGTTTAGGTAGCTTGATCTTGCTTTTGACCAGTCTCTATCACAGAGTCATAGAGTGCGCTGTACAGATATCAAGCACAAAGTGTATGGATTACTATATTTGTTTACTGACCCGCGATAATCACAAGAATAAGTTTGGTTTGAGTTGTAGTTATGGTCCCGTGAGTATAATTCAAACGTTTCGTGGCTTTTAAAAAGTATCGTTTTAATTTATTATGCGATCACAATTGTTTTAAGAAATTCAACTATGTAAGTATTATATTCTAACGTGGAACTTGCGGGAATACGTCACTATAATATATATATATATATATATA
>JAODVP010096958.1:0-10769 GCA_025400035.1 Tetradonia laticeps
TGTCGTTTTTCATGAAAATGCTCGAATCGAGTTGTAATTTTGATATTATGTAGTCCTGAGCAAAAGCTATCTATCCGTGTAAGTTATAATTTCACAACTTTAATGGTCCCTTAGAAAAAGGGCTTGAAATTTATTTTTTGAATCTGAAATTTTGCAAAATTTTAGACTTGTATTCGATGTAGAATTCCTTACTGATTACAACACTCTTTATAGTTTTGTGATATCTCAATCTGTTTAGCAGATATGAATTTTTAACATTTTACCATTTCAACTCAATTGTTGGTATAGTATATGATAAAACAATTTTTCTTAATTTTCTCATGTGATTAAAGAACTATACATTTTTCCACGTTGTTTTTTTATTTAAAAAAAAATTTTTTTTAAATATCAAACTTCGAAAATCTTTAATAACTCAGACACTTTATGTGATAATGAAAATAACTTCAGTAATAACTTCTTCATCTGTAAGTTTCAAATATTTCCGAGACCCACCCCAAAATTTTTATATATATTTGGAATTTATAGCGGCATTACTTTAAAGTGCTCAATCAAAACAGCAATGAAAAAACGAATGATTTGTAGGTACAGCATTCAAAAACACTTCGAAGGTACAGGATATAGAATTTTTAAATATTTTATATCAGCCGTCATAACCTAGCCTACCTATCGGTTACGGCTTATCGTTGAGTTTAGCGACACCCTGTATAATGAAAAGTCGTTTGAAATCATACTATAAATTTGAAATTTAATAAGTCCCCAAAACTACATTGCAAGAATTTTCTAATAATATGTATTACTCCTCCAAAAAAGTTACAGACCAAATGAATGTTTGTATATTTCTCTAATCGCATTTCATACTAACACATATACAATGTAAGATCCTTTTAGCTCTCCCCTTTCCTAATAATAATCCCCTTCCTTTCTCCCCCTACGCTACGAGTAGGTATCCAATGCTCAAGCCTGGTATAAATGATTAATTTCGAAAGGATTAACAGCGACGTTCCAAGTTAAGAAGTAAATCTAGTGGAGTAGACGTAGCTGTCTTATCCCGTTTTCAACGCGCGCCGCCAACGGATTTACAACTAACAAAACAAACCATTTAACGTTTGACCCTAATCTACTTTAATGCCGCCGGCGTGGGCCCTATCGCGATGTCCGCATCCCAGTAGCGCAAGAAATAGAAAAGAAACGCAATTGAAATGCATCTGATAAAAATACCTCAAACCATAAGAGTGGCTTAACGCTAGCGATAAATTCCCTGCTCGCAGCTGGAGAGCTGGAGGGAGTTGGGTTAGTCTAGGGAAAGAAAGATTTGCTTTCTCGGTTAAAGCTCAGTCACAGAAAATGAACGAAACAAAGGCGGAGATTCATGCGCTCACTTAAAATTGAGATTCGCGAAGATTTGATGTGTTCGATAATAAATATGTAAGTACCTTCCAGCAGCGGCGGCTCGTCCTCGAACTCGTCGAATTTGTCGCCGGCGGCGGGGTCGGGCTGATAGTATCCGCCATCGGCCACGTTCAAATATGGATTCGCCGCATACACATCGCCGGATGGGTCGGCAACGTGCGGCACATTCGCGTCGAACGCATGGAAGTCCCTGGAACAGCGGATAAATTTACTCAATCCTGCGCGGCGCCCATAACCAAAGCTGACATAACTACTTCCGCCAGCGCGGGAAACTTTGATTATCGGATTCTTTAATGGCGGCCATATTCATATGTGCTGGGAGACTATGACTATGAATGTCATGAATACGTAATTTCTCAACTTTGGCGCTGCCGCCACCGCCGACTTGGCATTGCGCTCCCGATGCTATTCGGAAATAAATTTCGCGCGGTTAAATTACAATTACGACTTATGTGTACTCGTAGACTGTGGAGGATGTGCACAGGACGACGGAGCGTTTAAAGACAAGCAATTAGGATAAGTGAGCACTCACAGCTCCTTGCCAAAGTCTTGCTGAACAGGCATTTCAAAGTTGTAACTGCTATCGGCCTGCTGGAAGCCAGAGTACTGATTTGGATCGGGAATCCAATAATCCTGTTGTTGCGACGGTGGCTGTTGTTGGAATTGATACTGCTCGTTGTACGACATCGTAAGCACCTGTTAGAGAATATTTTAATGCAATTAACATTATCTATGGGATAATTACTGTCTAATATGTCTAGGAAACATTTATAATATTAGCAAAATAAGTAAAACTTAAACAAAATCTAAAAATATATATTATTAAATATAACAATAATTTACAATAAATGTTTCAGGCCAACTTTGGAATTTTATGTATAAAACTCTAAAATTTTGAATTTTGCCGCTAATTTCAAACACGTTCTGCCCTCTAGAGACAATCTATAGAACTAACACTCCGGCTGTCATTACGACGCAGCAATTTCACATTTCCCTGTTTCGCTGTGCCGCGCTCGCAATAATTGCGCTACTTAACGTTGAATATCTAGTGTAACATGTGTAGAAAACAGAAAAGTTTGAATCGACGGAGGGGATCAACACGCGACGTGGAGGATGTGAACGATGTCGAAGTAAGAAGGTACGTGGAAAACTAAATATCACAACAATATTCTAGACTAAATATGCCGTGCTTTGCACCTGCAGTTAAAACAGGTTGTGCATAATACGTCATTTTCTTTGAAATCACTTAGCTATGCACTTACTTGATAATAACTTGTGGATTACACCGATTACAACTGTGCGCAGTTCCGTACACTGATCACTCGCGACGAGGTTATAACTAAATAACTGTTGTTCGCTTGTTGAGCACCAGAAAATGCCACGCATTGGAAATTCATTGCGAAATAAGTCAACAACACATTAGTTGATGATATCTATGCGTTTACTCTAATAAATGAGCTAGGAAATAAGAACAATAACACCACCAATAGACATTAATTCTGTATAATCAGATAAGACACTTACAAATACAACATTCATTTGTTACAAACTCATCGGCGACGGAACATTAATCACATTTAACTTTGTATTTATCTTAAGATATTCAATGCATTAGGACATCCATAACTTACTCTTCAATATTTTAGCTAATTCAGTTAGGTTTCATTAAATCATACTGACAATTATTCCGTACATTCGCTGCCTAAACTTATAGTGCTTCGATGAAACCATCGAAACATAATGAATAATATTAACGTGCGAATGAGCACTTATAGAAAAATATCCCCACATCACTAATTTGATTCTAATTTATTTGTATTCTCCAATAAATGGCTAAAATGGCTACCAATTGCGTCTGCAGACAACTAGAATGCAATACAATACAGTACAACTAAGGCACAATTGCTTATTCGAGACAATCATTAATGTTACCAGTTATTTTGTGTACTTGGTGTCGTTGCTACGCCATGTACAACAGTACAACGCATATTATTGTTATGAATACATAGATACTTAAGGTTAATACAATACTGATCGATTTTGAGACAGTTGGAACACATTTCGACTGCAAATGCGTGTATAAATGCTCTAACTCTCTAACAATTTGGGAATTACTTGTCAATAATAGTTCAATATTTTGTGTTACAAATATATAAGGCATGTGAATAATTGATTCGTTACATTGCCATCAATTCGTTAAGTACATTATTAGAGTAGTTTACAATGAAATCTAGGTGAAATTGTACCTTAAACTTAAAATTATTACAATTCAAACATACAGTTATTGCAATTTTAAGGAGGTAACTTTTCTTTAAGAAATAATAATACATTTATAATATGCATTGATAAAAAAGCGAGATTAAATAGTTGGGACTTTTTAGATTTAGGTCCTCCTTAAAGGGTTAAACCATTTACAGTGCAAACATAAACTAATAAATAATAATCAGCTAATACTACCTGGTACAACAATGAAATCATAAATTACGTTCCAGTCAAAGTATTGAAATTAAAACTTATTTGTAAATTAAATGTAAATTAATAGTAGAAAACACTAACTAACAAACGACTAGATGATCAGTAAGGATCGATGTGTAAATAATGGCTGCAAATGTTACAGTAAACTTATGTTTGGCTCGTAATCAACGCAATCCAATTTGATTACATATTTGCGTTAGCAACATCACTCTAAATTCACTGAATTATTCAGTTTTATACACTCAGAATATCAACACATCCTAGTGTAATTCTATTCCTTTTAATACATTGTAATATTATATATTACACGATTATATCCTTGTTAGTTTAATAGACGAGGGTTTTTTGGTTAAGGAAATGCAAAGATCCACAAGAAATATGCAGGTTTGAGTAGTAATATGTTAACTTGTGTTTGTGAGAGTATTTCCTGGAATTTTTGAGTATAAATATTAAAGTTGTAAGTAAACATGTGTTCTATGTAATTTATGCTACCAGTATTAAATGAGCAAATTATTTCTTGCGGTTCCCGCATGAGATTGTTAGGTATTTTTATCAAGTATAGAGTAGTGAGGATTCATAAGTGTCTTTTACACTAGTACGAGCAATGAACTCTTGTGTAAAACTTGTTATATCAAGTTTTGTTTACATATCGATTTTTTTAGTAAATTTCGTAGTTTTATGTATAAGAAAATGATTTAAACCAAATTAAAGGGACATACAATCCTAATTAATGGAATTAAGTTAATTATTTTACATTTGTCTAAAATTAAATAAAAACAAAATAATAAAGAAATAAACGTAAAATTTCCGCTTTGGTTTGATCCTCTATAAATTATATCCCTTTAAATTAATTTATCAAGTCATATACTCGTATTATATGTGTGCGAGTGTTCATTTGCACTCAAAAAAGCGCATAAAAGTCCTTAAAATCGTAAACCATTAAGTACGTTTATAAAACACGCATAAAGAAGTTACAGATACAGATTGAAGAATGCGTTAGACTGTCATAATCTGTGTACGCAAGTGTTAACCAGGTGTTAACAGTGAAAATTGAGGCACCGGTGTTGTTTATCAACTCGTATTTATCGCTTATTAACACGTATGCAGTTGCATCATTCGAGATATTATATCAAATCCGTTGCGAGTTGTTCTATTCACACGCTAACTTACTGTCGAAGCTGGAGAGTGCAATAGCAAACGCCTGCACCGCACACATTGGATACCTGTAGTCCATTGTAAACACATCCTCGGCTACTCGTCCAAACTGCATCACCACGTAGTCATTGTCACTGTCGTGCACGATCTGGAAATTCTTCACTGACGCCTGCGTCACGCGCCCATAGAAGTTCAACACGTACGACTGCGTTTCGTCGTTCCAAACTGGCGTTTTGTTATGCAATTCGATAAGGTTGTCCATGTTTTTCGACTTCCAGCAGTCTATTAGACCTTCGCCGTTTTCCTGCGGTTGGAGTTGTACTCGTTCGTGGTCTGTTGTCATTCCTGAATCAAAACAACCATAAATTAACAGATTTTCAAGGTTTTTCCTATAATTATTTACACACCTGGTAAAATAACAGTCATTTTTCGAGGGCCTTTGAAACCTAGGACGTTTGTGTCGTAAATCACAGCTGCCAATTCCTCTCTTACATGCTGATCACCGCCTGGACCAATTCTCCTTGGTGATTTACCATTATCGTAGATTGTGAATTGTGTTCCAAGTAAATTAGACCTTAATTTACCTAAAAATCAAATTGTTCTGAAATTATGCTAGACTACTTATAAAAGTATAGAGTTTCTGGGGAATCATAGACATACCGACATATGAATCGGCATTTCTTGACAAATCCGTCGGGTCAGTAGATATCAAATAATTACTCGTCGCACTCTTCTTCCGCTTCCTCCCCGCAAGCAGAAAAACTTTCTTTCCGTAATCCTTTTCCAGATGCAGAAAATAAGTAGGATATAACCCACGATCCATGCCTTTCCTATCACGAGTTATTCGACACTTGTATAAACCTTTCTGCGCGGCTGGTTGGAGCACAAATCTATCAATATTCCCATCGACATCGCCTTCAAATTCGGATTGACCATTGCGTATAACTGGTTGCTGCACATTAATAGGATTAATCGGTGCATTTCCGTTATCCGGAGTGGTTATTGGCGTTGATTCTTCATCTTCCAAGTCCATTAATTCAGATTCAGAGCGGGTTATGTCATTGGCGTTTTGTCCTGCGTTAATATAAATAAATTGACGTAAACATAAATTCACAATAAACGTGTTACTCTAGCTAAGTTATAGCATACTTAGCTTCAAGCTAGCAAATGAAAAACATTCACTATAATTGAAATTACTATTTTAAAGTTTAATCAAGTTGAGATACAAAAGTTAAGTAGTAGTCGGGAGTCGAGCCCGGACTAGTGAGTCTCCGGCTCATTCATGCAAAAACATTTACCTTCATTGCATTCAATAGCTGGCACAATGGAAATAACCTGATCAGGATTATTATCATGAGACATTGAATATTGCAGAGGCCCATCATAACCTAATGCACATTGAACAAGCATGCAACATTAAAATATCACTACAATAAATTGAACTACACCTAATTTGGTAACACTTTTCATATCTTCCATACCATGCAATTCCTTTCTGTGTGCACTAGTTGCTCTGGTCTTAGCACTTGCATTTCGAATATCAGAAGCTTGAATCATCCCAGCTGTCTGTCTCTTCTGCTTCATTTTCTGCTCCATAAGCTGACGCTAAAACAAACGCATTCGACGAATTATCGATTAAGCCGCACGAAAAAACTATTAATAAATAAGCAGCAATGCGACTGTTGACTGTAGCCACTGTTAATCATCACGCTACATACAAACATTACTTACTTGCTGCTCTAGTTTGGGGTTCTTCAAATCCATTGCTCACTGATGCGGAATAAGATGCACTAGCTCTAGTCAATAAGAGGCACCGAAGTGTTGCGTTATATAAGAATCCCTGTGTTATGTATGTTTATTATTTAATCGATTATCGTGTCGCGTACTCGCCGCTTGCATGACACCGAGATGAGGTGCTTTCACATCGGTTTGTATTTATTTGTTTACCGAATGACACTCCGTTACCAACGAATAACGGACATTGAATGCCAATTGACGTTCCCTTCCACCTGTACCACCTCTACTCAACTAAAATAATCGCGGTTTGTGTGGAACCAGCGACATCTATTGATCTTCTACAGAATTATAAACACTCAATATATATATAGGCAACCAACATTACTTCATTATTTTACGAATTTGAATTTTTTATTATATGAATTAAAATTAGATTAATAATATAATATCTGTAAATTAATTAAATAATTATTAATTTAATTAAATTGATTTTGGCATTTTGCAAAATCAACGAATCGCACAAAAAGTGTTACATGCGCATTTGTTCAGTAAAACAAAGTAGAGCGTTTATAACGTAACAATTAGAGCGAACTTTACACTAATTCTGTCTGCTTCGTTGTCTACTAACTCTTCATAGAGTCTTAAGAAATGTCTAGTCTACAAATATTTGGCATAATTTTAATTGTAAGGCGAGTATTTAGAATAGAAACTTAATTAACGCACAACATACTATCAATTAAATTAATTGGTTACTATTTATAAGTGTTCTATTTCTTTTAGTCTTGTTGGTCTTGTTTGTTACTTTCCGTACTATCGGATACAATGGAAACCACAGCGATCGATAATAGCAGTGCAGATTTGCACAAGGGGAATTCGTGGCGTTTGATCGAAAACCTAAAAACGCGCATAACGAAGAAAGAGAGCGAATTGGAAAACGCGGTGCACATCAACCGCGGCTTTGAGCACATGATCCAACTGATTAGCATTATGGGCCAAGTCGACACTTTCCTGACAGACCGCACGCAGCGTCTGCTGAAGGAGCTGGCAAAATTGGCGGATGGTGTTGAACACGTTGGGAAAACGAAGAAGTAGTAATTATTTATTCTTTTATTGAATCGCATTGCAGCGAGCTGCAGTTGCCGCTTTTAATTGCTTTGTAAATGAGCTTCAAACGTGTTGCATTTCCATGACTGTCAAATGAGAATAATAAATCATGAATTGAGATAATTGAAAAACAAGTGAAACGTGTATAAATAGAATACCTTTCTAAGTAGTTCTGCAACATTGTCTCAACATCTTTATCACGATTGCCGGTTTCTTCTGCATTTAGCATTAATTCACAGAAAATCCTCTCGTCGCATCCGTCTATTGCTAGGTGGGATAGGAGACTTTTTGATTTTTCACCGGATCTAGCCCTGGCAGCACTATAATTCAATTCAATGGTATAATTAAACATTACGAGGTTTTATACTGGTGGCAATATTCAAATTTGTCTTTTTATCAATTAATTCGTATTTTGCATCACAACGAAAGTTGAAAACCTTTTGCGTACTACGCCAGAGTTTGGTGTATGACTGTTTTCCGATACTGTTTATATAGTTTTGGAGAAAACGCGTAACGGGTGACGGACTGATATAATCAAATTTGGTAATATTGCCATTAATTAATAATGATTTAAATTAAAATCGATCTCACGTTGTATTCATTGGTCCTATTGTTATAATGCTAGGAGTAAGCGCACTTAATAACAAGCCAATTGGTATGAACGCTGTTAAAATCTTGATGATTTTCTTCCATGGCGTAGAAGATAGATCAGTGTTAAACAATCCCTCATCATGATAACTCTTACCGGGAGGTCCCCTATGCAAAGTTTTTTCCCAATCTCCTCCATAGGAATGTTTCTGCATGATAGGTCTCTTATCAGCACCAACTTCCTTGGGATGATACGCTGAATAACCTACCCCGGAAACTATCCCTTTTTGTATCCCATCCTTCAGGTATGGATAAGGGTGGTCATTCACGGTAACCGGATGTGTATGTGGAAACCTTATGTGGGAAGTCCACACATCCTTTTCTTCTTCTGCTTCTGTATCCTGGACATGTCCCAGTGTAGTGTGAACTGGTATTTTAATAGACGTCCCAAAGAAATGCTTCGCTTCCGGATGTGCTGGTTCAACTGGAAAGCGATTGTATTCGTAGATAGGTTCTAGTTGTGGGCTGGGTCTGAAATTTTTCAAGTTCCCGACGTCGCTTACAGCTGTAATATTCAGAACTTGGTGTGGTTGAGTTAGAGTAGGACTCGAATGAATTATTTGGGTTTGTTCAGTTGGCATTGCCCGAAACGTTTCTGAGTGGTTTACTGGCAGTGTAGAATTTTCCGGCTTCTTAAGTACCCGCGTTTCTTCCGTTTGCAACTCTAGTTCTTCGTGGGGTGTAGTTTGAATTGTTGTAGTTATAATTTCATCTCCTAACACGCTTATAATTGACAACAAGAGTATTAATAGTGGAGATGACATTTTATGTTTACAAGGAAACTTAACAACTGCTGCACTAGTCTGATTTCAAATGGGACTTTGAAATGGATCTGCAGGTATTTATAACCTCAGCACGAAATTTTCATCACTAGTCCCTGCTGCAAACCATTGTGTTTCTGCATTTCTGCGCACGAATTGGAAACAGCAATGGGTGCCTGTCTCTTCTATTGAATTTCGTTCGCTTTTCTAAATGTAAGTGCGCGCATGCAGCGAAAATAGTAGATTGTTAAAGTAATCTTTCGTTATTGTTTTATTTTGTGCATGGCGACACTACATGGTGGTGCTGCGTAGTGAAGTACATAACTTGAGTGCGCTGAGTGAACTCTGCAGAAGTTGAGATGTTTGTTAGTTAAGTTGGAAGCGTGGTTAATGGTTTGGCAAGACAAAAGGGAGAAAGTACTTTCCACAATATCAAGTCTATAGTGAACTAAGTCATTGGGCACTCTATAACGCAGGCATTGTATTGTTACGGTATTGTTAAACTAATATTAATTTTTTTAGTGGATTGTTACACTATTCTTAAAGACGTTAACAATTGGCGTTGTGTCATTGTGTTGTTCGTCGTGTTGATAAAGTATAACGCGAGTTATATGATAATATAATCTGGAGGTGCTGATCTATGACGACGCCTGCAGAATGTAGAGGAGGACGGTATTGCGGACTTTATTTGCGATAATTAAAAAATTATAACTTGTGGATTTGAAAAGAAGATCTGATAAATATTTTACCAAATCTCAGTTTTATTCGAAATTCAATTGCAACTTCACTAAAATTATTACATTCCATCGATTAATTGTAAAATCAAATCCATCAATGAAATATACTTCTTTAAGAAGAAGAAAGTATATAACTACTTTGGCCATGACATTATTAATTTTCTTCCATAAGGATATATCTACATCTGTACCTGAACTTCTTATAGTATATGCATGCATGTATAAAGAAGCAGTTGTAAATCAACTAAACAAAGACATCTCATATTAAACAGCTGGTCAAATTAAGTATTCCCGCTGTTCGTAACTCAATGTAATCTTAATTAATTAATCCAATAGGTACGAGACATTAACAATACCAAGCATCTAATATGCAAACAATCTGTAATTATCACTAAACTTACAAGTAACAATTAGTGTGAATTATAAAGAGAATTAATATTGACATTATTATCATGCCATTAACAATTCGTACAAATTAGGAATAATTCTTGTAATAGATCAATAACCTATAAAATCAAATGCTTTTTTCGTCTGTTAATTATGGGTTCCTATGTTTGATTTTTAATTATTTCACTAATTGGTACCAAAGATTTTCATTTCGGTCTATTCGTGAAATGAGTGACTAGTTTTAGTTAATTGATATTAGAACCACTGCTAATTGAATGCTTAACTACGACTTCAATTCTATAGTACGAAATTGTTTGGAATGCTCATAAAGTAGTGTAAATAATTGTGGTGTCTC
>JAODVP010096991.1:0-14311 GCA_025400035.1 Tetradonia laticeps
TATATTTATAAAATTTCTGTTCTAAATGTCTTTGTTTGAATTAATTATATTATTAATTACAATGAAAATAACAATTTTGTTGAATTGAAACTTTTATAATTAATAACCAATAACTCTCGGAATTTTCTGACATAAATATTTTACAAGTTATTCATAAATAAAATAAATGTCTGGAACTTACATCATCTCAATGAATTGCTAATAACATTAATAAACACTTGAAAATTCTCCCATTTATAAATAGATTGAATTCTTATTATTTAGTGTTATCAGGAAATTTCTAATAGTAATATCGAGTTATTAATTACTGACATACAATAAAATATAGAAACAAACTGGGTTCAATTAATCTGCGCAGAACGAAAAATTTAATTCAGAGTTTAAAAAATATGTAGAATTTTTACAAAAAGACCGCAGCTCAGAACCTCAGGTGGTGTTTGCTGGTTATTCCACGCGATAAAAAAAAAGATGTATGTTGATATTTAATACAAATTCCTACATTTGAAAACGTCCGTCACCAGACCATGGTGAAACCTATACTAACAACGGTTTACGAAATCCGTTATATTTTCTTCGAGAGTGCTGTGAAGTTAAATATTTTTCTTCATCAGCGACACAAGTTGCTTGAAATTCAGCAGGGTCTATTACAAAGTGCATAAATATGTCATCCGATTCTACCAGGAAACATAGCCACCTTCAATTAAATCAAATACCAGAAACCGTTTTTACAATTTTCTGATGTTTTCATAGATAGACGGACCGAGACATCCCACAAGAGGCGAAATTACCATCAGTTATGCACTAAAAGGAATAAACAAAAATAACTCTATATATCCCAAGCAGAAAATTACGCTAAAGCTGTAGAAACTCATGGAAACCTATGAAAACACATCCAAATGAAAATTACAACGCAAAATCAACAACATGTGGAGTTTTCATTGGCTGGCCGGTGGCCATGCGTGTGAAAGTTTTTGTTGCTCGTGCACGAAGAGGGATGAAGTTAGCACGGCATAAAAATGTTCGATTGCTCAACATGCGCGGACAATTCGCTTTCAGCCGGCAGACTCGCAGTTGCGCAAGTTTTTCAACTTTATATTTATAATGGTTTTTATTTGTTCGATGGCGCGCCAACGACGAATGACCCGCAGGTTGCACGAACGCCATTTTCCCGCAACAGCAGGAAACTTGAGCATTCTCATGTAATACCGACTGAATACACAATGCAAACAAGCAGACGGGCAAAGCAAACAGCGCGCTCGCTCCAATCGCAACAAAAGTGGCACTAATGGAAATTGTTGTTCCGGTTGGAACCACTCAAATTGGTTCCTACTTCCCACAAATTACTTAATTCCACGTTGCTGCTATTTGGGCTCTGCAATTAACTACAATTAAAAATCCTCGCGTTAATTAAGAAATTAATGGGGAAATTAATTAAATTAGTAACAGCAGCAAATAGAATTTGATAAATAGAATTTGTCCTGCAATTAATGTCCATATTTTTAGATGTTGCATGATTGAGCGCTGATTAATTGAAAATTATAACGAAGCTAACGAAGCTCATTAAGTATTTGTCCCGAGTTTGACTCCATGGTTGTTTGCCAGTGCTCTAGTTATGACCGAGAGGGATTAATAATGCATGTCGGGAATTTGCGAATGACCAGCCGTGGAGTTTTAGTTTCACTGAGTACCGAGGGACAGTTTCGGCACTGCTGCGAGTGGAAGCGATCAATGTCTCATTAAAATGCACAAGTTTGACGGTAACGACGTAAAATATTTAGTATATCGCTGGTGGAGCCTGGGAGGAAATTGAAGTTTGTCAAAACTTCTTGATGCGCAGCCAAAGTCAACTTATGGTTTTTAATTCGATTTGTGTTTGATGCCGCTGCTTGCCGGAGCAAAAAAGGAAATGGAAGGGTATACATACCTATGCTTAATCGCCAACTTCCGTTCAGTTCCTTTGCCATCCGACGCGGGCGTCACTCGTCTTACACGCAACGAGGCAGAACGCGAAACGATTGGTTCGTTTCCACCTTGACTCCTTTTTCACACGTGAGCGTATGTAATCTAAAAGAATTAAAGGTCCCTGGCCAACGAATGGCAAGCTCTTCCGTCGAAGTTACCATCGAGTTACCATCGAAGGAAGGTAACGCCATCTCTGGATCTCACATCGCCGGCTAATTGAAAAAGTACATACTGCAGCAATGTTAATGTTCGGTAATATCACCATATAGCTAGTGTTTGTAATCTGTTAATCTTGAAGCACCAGAGCACACGCAGGGCGGGTAGCGCTCGTTTAACTCTTCGCTTCCGGTCGCCGCGTCTAAAATGGCCGAATTAAATACACGCTCCGCCGCCCTCGGCGTTTCGTTTTTATGTAGATTTCGCGTCGTGAATGGATCTCGCAATGAGAGGCGTGCGATCCCAGCGCTCGCAGGACAGTGTGAATCTTCGCGTTAATGTCCTGGGTCGGGAATAGTAGTTGGCACACATTGCATCGTAAGAATAACGCCGGCTGGAAGTCTAAAAACGCAATTAGCGCCCGACAGTTGATAGACTTAATTGTCTATCATCTTTTTTGAATTTAATTCGTCGATAGGATCTTCCGCTCTAGGAACAATGGGAGCTATTATCCTTAACTTACTTAACTTGATCAAATTGGAGTTAGATGTACTCTTGTTTCAATAAACAAGTAAAAACATCCTTTCTCCGATCGTGTTTACTGGTTGCTAACCAGAGCGAAATTTGCGGCGCAAGCAAAAATCACTTCCTGTATCGCGCGGTTCATATCTATCTGAACCTGCCATAGTGATCGAGAGGGCCACGAGAGTTTTGTTACGTGCGGCTCTAGGAGACAGGGACATGGGCACGACTACGCAAACTATAATAGTTTCTATAACATCGATGGCTCGACATTGTTTCGTGACCAATTAAATTCCGAAACGGTATATAAGAGATGCCTTTTTCTGCTTTCGACCGTGGACATGAAATTTCTTTACTAGGAGGATCTTAGCACGCGAAGAAATCCTCCTGAAGGCAAAATATCACGAAATTAATTTGGTGTTGATGAAGGGTACATAAAAATATATATGTATACTTCAGTAAATTGCAGGCGGTACTGAGTGAGTTAATGAAATAAGAAAAAGCTAAAATCAAATAAGATTGCAGCGAGCATGTGAACAAAATCTGCGCGTATATACACAGCCGGCTGGCGTGCGGCGCTGATGTTTAATTAATTATTTCAGAAGCGCGACTACCGTGAGCAGAGGCGGAGAATGGAGCCTTTGCTTTGTGAGCTTTTGCGGAAGCCTACATGGCATGCGACTGCATGTCTGATATGTAAAACGGGCGAGAGAATTAGCTTTAATCTTGATGATTATGCACTAATTCATTTGGGTACTTCCACTGGGAATACAGCAATATTTATATTAATACATTCTACAATTTGCGTATTAAAAGTTATACTCCACAATAAACTATTAGATTAATCCGAATGCAATTTAGTAATTAGCATTATCTTATCAGCAGTGCAATAAAGATGCAAATTTGCAAAGGGCATTTTGGATCCATGCGCAGAAATCCGATAGTTCTGATATATGCACCACAATACACAAGGGTTTGTAGCAAGTCCAGGGAGTCTCAGGCCGAATTGACTCGTTCCCAGCAAATGAAATACACTCTATTATAATCTGCACATCTACAGGATGTTTAGAAAACGCGAGTGTCTAACTGGGAGTCACTGGGAGGATTATTATCCATCTCAGATATGGTTGGAGATTGGCTGGGTTATACTGGTATAAAATCTAGTTCACATTTAGCTCGGAGCTGCCACCAGACGGGGGTGATTACAATCGGATTTTATTAAAATTGGATTACAGCACAACACATCCACTCACAAATTGAGAGGAGAGCACACGTGGGCTCCGAGGGAGAGTTGTCCTGGTAGGGGGTTGTCATTACAATTGTACCATTGTCCCTAGGACTGCGTAGATATTTGTAGCGAGTTTTTTATTGCATATTTAAAACGGGGTGTGCTGGAAACATCCACATCAAACGAAATTAAACCCGCTCTTGCACAGTGACGTCTGTCATAGGAACTGTGAGGCTTGGCATGCGTGTTGTTGACATTATTTCACAGGCAGATGCAGATTCCTGTGTGCGTTTCGAACGAAATCTGCATCTGCGGTTGTTTTCCTGGGATGTGAAGACGGACTTATACCAACTCGAAGTTTGTAGAACTAGAAGACATTGCACGAAATTGCTACTTTGTTCTGATAGCCATCTCGTTTTGGATTTTATTTCGTACGAATCTAATGGACGGAATGCTTTCATGCAACTGCCCAACTAATCTCTTCCTGCGCGCCACCTTAATATACAAGGAGAGGACAAAATCTTTAAAGAATTGAAATACTCCGTAGATAAAATCAATAAATAACTACTTACTTAAATTTTATGTTGGTGCCTTTCTCTCACAATCGGTAAACTGCTATATAACAAACAAAAGCATCGACAGAATAACGACAACAAAAGGACAATTGTTACAAATGGAAGAACACATTGTTCAGAAGAAGAAACTCGATAGCACTTGAAGACATCCGCACTCGCAATTGAAAAAACAGCATTACCAGTAGATATACGAAAAAGATTACATCACATGATCAATGTATCTACCGATACAAATTCTCAATGAGCGGACATAAAGATGAACACTCGAAGTAGCTCGCAAATGTCGCTCGATGTTTATCTGCTTTATCTCATCTCGACAGTCCTGTCGTGTAACAATAAGAGAAACTGTAGCGAGTGTATAATACCCCGGATTTATTCTCATTTGCTGTCTTCCTATAAATACGCGAATTGCAAGCAAAAATACCAAGCGTTTTTTAAATCTCTTATTGTTTAAAGCCGAGGCATTTCAAAGGCATTTTAATAGCATTCCATCAGCGTTCTCGATATTTTTTGTCTTCAAGGCGGCTTCGAGAAATGTGAAAATCTGACGCGTCGCTTTCGGGATAATTTATATGTGAAATGTTGTTTTAATTGGACCGCCGGAAAATACCATGTTGTCGAAAACAAACACAATTTCACGCAGATGAAAGTCGGGAGCCAGGCTCATTAACTGGCCTTTTACGATTTTTCGAAATTTCTGCATTCGCTCAAAATGCAAGCGCACGCTTCCTAATTAATGCGGGAAATCCCGTCCGTGCACAAGCCTAATAATCTCGATGATTGGATGACGCAATTTGTTTGTGTCTATGCAAACACCATCGCTGCCGGCGCAATCTTAATGAAAATCAATTAATTCACGCGCGGGCCATAAAAAAACGTTATCGCAAATTAAACATTAAATGCAGCTAATATCAAACGCATACTGGGGACTTGAAAATCCAACAAAACAGCGTATTACTGTCACAACACGCCATAAATTCATATTAAAAGCCGAGCCTACCACGTACACGATCAGGAAGAATAGGGCGAAGGCCAAAAATTTCTGTTTACACTGGAGTACACATATGCAATTGGATAATGCGAAGTGAAGCACAGGACCCTTTCAAAAACGTAAGCTCTTTTATAAATGTTACCACTGAACCTTACAGGGCTGTATCAATAGTATTAAATTCTAGTGGCATAGCCTGTATTGTCACTTTTATTGATGCTGTACTGGACACTTTTTTACCAGCGTAATTTACCAACGCAAAGAGCACGTACGCTATTGTCGCGAAATTTGTTTAACACTGTGACTAATTATCAAAGAGCCGAGCTTCTCAGGCCCGTGTAGGAACCCACGCTGCATGGACGCTAATAAATTTTCTCGCTTACTTAATACGCGTTTCCCTTTTTGACCCTTGGATTTGAATATTACGGGTGGTCTTTATACAAAAATAAAAATCTTCACTATAGAAAACATTTAAAACATCAAAAATATTGTAAATAAGCACAAATTGTACCAAAAATTCATCAACTCTCTAGAAAAATTGAAAGATTTTATAGTTTGACAGGGATTAAGGTGAGATTTTCGGTGGTGAACCTGAAGACCTCCTCGTGGGACATTAAACAATAACAGCTCCGCTGTTTCATACATCAAAAGTGAAGTGATGCGCGCGTGATTAGGTGTCGCTGCCCGCTGTGCATCGCTTCTTAAGAATTCCATCCCAACTCATGTATAAACCTTGCTCACGACTCCCAGAAGGGTATGCCGCCTTCCGGTAAGACTTGAAAGTCACTTGAGTGACATTTAATTTGAAAATCCAGGGTCAGCACCAGGTCAATCAAACAAAACCTCCAATCTTGGACCTTCCACCAAGATTGGAATCTTTTCGGGAACTGTGCTTCCTTGTCGTGCGCTTCGAGGCTTCGAGTTTTGACGTGGTTATCGATGATTTATGAAAGTGCAGCAAACATTGAAATCGAAATTGTTGATAAACTGAATCAGGTGCAAACGACGTGAGCACTAGCCGCGACGGCAGTAACTAGTTTAGTGTTCAACATGTGGTAGCAGTCCGTACTATGATCCAAGTTGTTTGGGTCCTATTGTGCTCCATGGTAAGGTAACAAAGTTGTAACTGCGAGCAACTCCTGAAACTCGCAGAGCTAATCATACTCGTAAAATTGCAATTATTGCATGTGAAGTTCAGCTTCCCACTGAAATTGTTTCCGGATAACATAACGTTGTTGCTGGGAGCATATTAGGAATGTTTTGAATGTTGCAGAGCAGACCAGCTGCCTTTTCGACGACGGAATCTTGAAAGGATCATTTGTACGTTTGTCTATTTTCACAAACGCTGATGTTTTATGGGTATTTATAGCAACCACACTCCTTTCTGTCCTCTTGTTTGTTCAAAGGTTTTACTCACTCATAAATTTGATCTGCTTCAAAAGGGGTGCTGTGTTGACGTAACGTTGGCGTAACCCCATCCTTTCCATTTCTAGTTGAAAGTTAGACACAGTTGGACGTCCTTAAAATGCATTGGCAATGAACAATCAACAACCCTTCGATATAGGATGTAATATGGACCTGAAACTACATAGTCTAGTTTTTTCCAATACTTTTAACCAATGGCTTTGTAGTTTTTAAGGTTCAAGAATAAGCGACGGGGTCCTAGTCCCCTAGTCTGTCTGTGTCACCAAAATGCAGGCTTAAGGCTTTGCTATCGCTCTGGAATAACAACATGTCGCCCTGCGATAGCACAGCGAGCGCTTGAGAAATTAGCATTTTATATACCGCAACAACAGCCATTTATCCAACTATAGATATAGATAGCTGAGGCTGGGGCGACGCACGTAGAGGAGTTTATTCTTTATTGTGATCTGCGACGTGCCGGAGGACTGATACGCGCGTGATAGTTTCAAGGGGGTTTGATCCACATTTGACGTAATCCCTTCATTTAATTCCGAGGCCGATGCATTTTGATTGTGTTACATTGAGCTGCCATGCACGTTTGTTTTCATGAGTGCGGATAATACTACCCGGATCATATTAACCGTATAATCTCTATCAAGGAGATAAAACGAAGATGATATAGTCAACATATGCTGATTTTCAGTTTATATCATATTACACCAATAAATTCATCCATTGGAGACTATTTGTACTCCTGAGTAGCTGAGTTCAACATTTGAAGGAATTTACGTTGATAATTTCAAATCGTCGATGGTCTGTCGCTGTTATGATAATGTTTCCAGTGAGTTTAAAGTCTTGGCACGATCCTGCTGCTTGTACTCCAACTAGGAGGTCTCAAGTTAGCTGGTTATCGATATTGTCCCACCAAAGTGACCATTACGTGCGAATTTATCCTTTCAGCCTCTTAGCGCAGTCTTAAATTTCCAGTTCCGGCTGGACACTCAGTGCACGCGCGAAATAAATGGTGGAGAACTTGACGAAAATCGATGGCGAAGTCCTGCGGAGCATAATGTCGAACAAAACGTCAAACCATTTTCTATCAAACTGCATTTATGGTTCCTTCTATGTACAATGTACAGGTTTACAGCAAATTGAATTAACGATTAATTTAGGAAGTAGGTTGTAAGGTGAGGCATTGAAACTTCCCTTTTTGAATATACTACTGTGAGACTTGTGATCTAGGTAGGAGGCTGGAGACTATTGTAATCAATGGTGTACATTTGGAACTTTTTCCTTTATTTTACTTTATGTTTCAATCAAATTAATTCGCGAGCTTAAAGCTTTTATTGGTAATAATAATTTCAGACATAAAATCTGGTCCATAATATTGATTAGTAAGGTACGTAAAATGATTAATAACATCTCCATCCTTCTAGACTGGGCGTTTAGCTGATTGCTAAAAGTGATTGCGGCAGGAGTCCTGCCGCAGGATGTACACGCAGCGTAGCCATCGGTCCCATTTAAATGCGAACGATGATGGATCGGGAATAGAATTAGTATTGGAGGCGTCCAGCGGCGAAGACGTCCTCGAGCAGATTCTTCATCCTACCGAGAAAAAAACGAAACAATAATGAAATAACAAGCTATACGCTATACGCTATACGCAGCGCTGCTAGAGAAGAAGACGAGCACAATCTGGATGAAAAATAATAGACTTATCGACGGAAATTAACTAATATTATTATACCTAGTCATAAATATCATAAATTATACCTGCCGTATACCCAACGAGACTGGCAGCAAATAAAATAGAACTTTCACATGCATAATTAATTAAGAATTAACGAACAAATAAATCAAAACGCGAAGACATACCCAGGAAGTGTAATTTATTTTTCTTTTCTCTGCTGCATACTAAAGTGTATTTATTATAAATGTGATAGAAATAAAACATACTGTGGATAAAAGCTAGTAGATATATAATCTCCATAGAAACTGAAATCTCTCTCCATCATCTAAACAATGTTTCGGCTCCTCGCTCATATTCATATTCCGGCACCCAGCGAAACATTATCCTTATCCGCGCGGCGGTCTCGGCCCGTAATAAGCTGTGAATAAGCGGCGCTCGTTCGCTCCCAAATGGATTTTTATACGCGCACTAAACGCTCCGGCATTGCCAACAGGTCGCGCGCGCGAGAGACGAACTAATATAATACAACAATAAACTAATAAGACGTTATCTAAATCTGCTCTTTCTTCGTATCTATTACCTGCGAGGAATGCGCCGCTCGATTCTTGCATTCATTCAATCTTGCGCTTCGCGTACGCTTCATAATATTATTTAATTATCTACCGCCGCGCGGCCATTGTGTTCCATTAAGCGTTTCGATCAGGAACGCAGGCGTCCAATCGCGCTCTCGCGACCTCGAGCTAGGGCAAGTTCTTTGCCATCTTGAGAAGACTCTGCTTACATTAAGACGCATTAAGGTCTCATAAATAATAACGAGGTTGGACTTGGAGTTACAGAGCAGCTGGAGTTTAGTATATCTTGGGAATTGTCTTTATAATGATAGAATTACGTTTATCTTATTGCTAGAAGGTTTATAATAAAAATCGCCTTACGTAGGGAGAGTTTTGATTTGATTTCCCATTCAACGCCTTTGATTACGATTGTCTCCACCCTCTTTGGTACCTTAGAATTTTTAGAGCAACGGGATCAATATGAGATGTTTCTATTCCTCCCCTTACGACATTTCCTCCCTTAAAACTTAATTTTCTTAATAGAAAAAAGTATAAAAGGGTTTATAAGTAGATCTATTCAGGGGTATGTTTATATTGTCTTGAAAAGTGATATTATGGTGATACTTAAAGATTACTAATTAAAAGCTGGTGCCTTGAGTACCGCACTGTTTTGATTGAAACTCTTATGAAGAAAAATTCTCATTCTAGGTCTTTGATTACAACTATCTCCACCCTCCTGGGAATCTCACAGCCTTTACAGCAACAGGTTCAAAAAAGGAAGTTTCTATGTCTCACATCACAGCTGTAATTCTAAATTAAGTCAATGACATTCCCACCCTTATAACTTAATTTACTTAATAGAAAATAGTATAAAATGGTCTATAACTAGGTCTATTCAGGGGAGTGTTTAAATTGTCCTGTGAAGTAATATTATGTTGATACTTTAAGTTGACTAATAAAATCGAGCTGGTGCCATGAGTACCGCGCTGTTTTGATTGAAACTCTTATGAAGAAAAATTCTCATTCTAGGTCTTTGATTACAACCGTCTCCACCCTCCTACGAATCTCACAACCTTTACAGCAACAGTTTAAAAATGGGACGTTTCTATGTCTCACCAGCTCTAATTCTAGATTAAATCACAATTTTTACAGCAATTGGTTAACGCTTGACCTCTTTCTAGATTAATTAATTGTAAATTTAACGTTGAAATTGCTAACTTTACAAACCCCAAAAAGTGCATTCTCTTCTGACAATCTAAAAAATCTTAAATTTAATAATAATAGACCCTTGAATGATTCCCAAGAATATAAAATACTCCCACACCTCATTCCTACCTATAACTGTCCTTATACTACTGACATGGAATGCAGAAATATTTTATTTCTTCTCTACCTGAAAGCCAAACGATTCAGTCTATAGCATAAAGAGCCGAGAATCAAAACAGGTAAAGGTGACCATTGACCATTCTGTTGTAGGTATTTCGAGTGCTGTGAAGTCCATCGTGGTTTTCCGTGCTTTATGCCAACAAAATCAGATTGACTTAAAAGCTGACTGATTCTTTTGAATGTTATTCAATTGGAAATCACACAATAATGACACAATACGCGATAGTGAACCGTTTTGACTGCCCAGTCACCGTTACCCAGTCAGCAAAGTAGTCTTTGTTTCTTTATCAAATTCATTGCTTTCAATTTAAAATTGATTGGTTTATATAAATACAGATTTATGCAATATTATCTAACATTCAACACTTTAAGATAAATGTTGCTGGAATAGGAGGTAGAATTCCAATGATGTGCTTTTTGATGAAATGTGATACTTTCCGCCCGATTTCAGATATCAATATTTAACGCATACTAGTCGCTGATGCTTTCTTTGTGTTCGACCCTTAGTCACCCAGGGAGCGAAAACGAAGGAAAATGTTTTTACAACTCTCACCACGTTTACGTCCGCGCTCGTTTCGCGTTAACCCAATCCTTGTCCTGCAGCGCGAGATAAAACAGCGGAAAATGATATCTATTAAAAGGTTTTTAAAACGCTGCTTTTTCTTTCCTCCCTTTCATTCCTTTATTCGTTCATTCGAGTTGCTAGTGAAATGTATACCCACATGGAGAAGCTTTTCTTCGTTTGTGAAACATTTCCTGTTTAATAATTCATTTTGTTCCACATTTGCGGGGCGTAATATTTTCTTTAGATTAACATGAAGAGATTGATTCAGCAAATACATTTTAAGATGCATAATAAGCTGGAAGTTTTTCTTTGCTTGTTTTTGTATTATCTGGAAATTGTTTCTCTCGGTTTCGCTGCTTTCAGGCGAGTGTATTAAGACGCTTTCCTCGTCGGCGAGTGAAGTTGATTCGGAAAGCAACCGAAACATAAAGACTCGCGCTTGCTGGTCGAGTTCTTTTCGTCTGCGTTTGCCAAAGGAGGAATTCACTTAAACCAATATTGCTAATGGACTTCTTATAATGTCGGCAGATAATTTCGGAGTCGAACGCACACAAATACAGCAAAATATTAAAAGAATTCTAATTTTAGCGAGTGCTGAAATGCCAGCGGATGTAAATTAACAGCAACCGAGTTTGCCGAGCGTTTTAAAACAATGTGGAAAGTTAGGACTTTTTGGTTATGGTTGTCAGCGATGGTAAATAGGCAGGAATTTGCTGCTAATTCAAAGCATGTTGCCTTGTACGTTGTTGTAGGTTGTTGTAGGTTGGAAGCTTATACTTAGAGAAGCGTGACGTAGGGTAGAAATACATTTTTGTGGACTTTGAAGCCCGCTTTGCGTGGAAAGCTCGGCCAGAGGCCGCATTAGCCGCATGTTTACTGGCAAGTCCGCACGAAAGAAGCCGCTTTGTTCATAACTCATAACCTCGGCCCAGCTAGACCGGACTAGACTAGAAAATCAAGCTTAGATCCTTCTGTAGCAGGTCAGAACCCTAGGTCAGAAACCCTTAATACGCAGTTGCTGACAAAGGGCAATGAAGCGCAAGCATAAAACTTAAAGACCCTTTTAAAGCTCCGTTTGTGGGATGTGCCGCGGATGGTATTGAGAAATGGCACATCAAAACCCGTAATTACAACTCGTGTGGAAAAAACGTTGCGAGGCGCCACGTTTTCGGCACCGACTTGGCCGGGACGACACACAACTGAGTACATGCTGGAATGCGATTGCTTTCCCGTTTTCGTTAAAGGCGCTTGTTAATTCTTTAGGTGGGCTCTGCGAACGGCCGGGATTGCTTAAAACGCAGTAATCAGCCGATTTGTATTCGAATTCGTGTTTAGGCAAATGCGGCAGCATCCCAGGAAATAAAATAAACGACGCAGCCATTGCATTCGTGGATGCCAGCACACGAAAACATCTTACGACGATAACAATACAACAAACAAGAAAAGCACGGCATAAAAACGACTTTTAACGGATTCTCAAGACCAGAAATCGCCAATATTAGCCTAGCTACAGTTAGCTAACTGTATCACGTTTGGATCTTCTAATATTCAAACTACAAATAACATAATCCACTTTTTAACTTAAACTACCTGTGATTTCCATGTCCTCTTCATTTAATACAGTTATTTGTTAGTTTAAAATAGAGAATTAATTATATTTAACAATTATTGTATAATCCAACCCGTTAGATAATACCATTTTATTTGAACTTTTAATGGACCGTGAAAGCTTTCAACAGCTCGCTATCTGCACCAAAGATTCTTAATTGGTTTTACACTCGTCCTTATTACAGTCTTACATCGCTACCGTGCGCATCAGATACAGGCTTGTCCCATGTGAGTCTCTCGCCTTCTAATCTCTAGGCAGTTGGTCATTAAGCATTTGCTTTTGATATAAAACACTTGGATCAACACCACCAACAGCAGCGCAGCGTTAACCACATTTGTATTACTAGATAAATTTACGAGGAATGATAGGACTTATAGTCTTATACTTATAGACCTTATATACCCAATCTCGATCTTGATAAGTAAGTCGGAGTTATCTAATTCTAAGTATTCTAAGTATTGAATTTTCTAGGTAGGATTTTGGGAGGTTTGAAATTCACTGAATTCTACTAGTTAAGAAGTTGACGGAGCTGATGGTGGGCAAATAGTGTGTGGGCTTTCTTTTTACAAATGTGCCCATTCACATCACACGTCCATATTAATGTAATGGGAGGTAATGAAGTGGAAAAACATGTGAATTCCATCTATATGCAAAGTTGAGGTATGAAGTCATGGATTTAATTGACATCATTAACGAAATCTAGCGGGATAAGTGTTGGGAATGCAGCGGATGTTTCAGTAGTTTAATCACGGAATTAACTAGATAATGTGATGGCAATTGATTTGATTTCATCAGAGTATAATTTATGTTATTCGGTTTTAAATAACATTTTATTGGTGAGAATTGACAAGATCATGATTTGCTTTTTGATCGAAGCACACCTTTTAAGCTGTTGATATTAAAAAAATTATTAATTTTACTATCAATACGAGGTTGAAGTTTGAGTAAGAACGAAAAAGAGAATTCTGATATGTATTCTTGTGGGTTTTCTGTCTGGTATTGACTGGTATTGCCGTATATTCTGCTGTAATCCAAGAATTCTTACAAAATATGTAGGGTAAAGTTACATAAAAATTCGCAAACAATATTCTGTTACAAATATCTGTACATCGTTACGTATAATGAATATTATTATGTGGCAATTTGGTCTCCTTCGGGATTTCAGTTTATAGACAATGCGGTACCATGCAAGATGGGGAACCGTCTTAATTGCAGGTACAGATGAGGAACTATTAATCCCAAACTTCGTATTTCTCTATCATTCTGGTTCCGGAATTGTCTCCATCTGGATAGAACTGGAAAATTATCACACCAGATCCTGTAGAATGAAATATTTTAAAGAATTTTTCAGATCTCTTATAGTTGCATACAAACATGGACGGACTGACAGGTATCACTAGCGAACAGATAGGTAACCCTAAGGTGGAGAACCGCCGGTTTTGCAGGGACGGATGGGGAACACAATGCACGTAGATGGCACGTACGAAAGAGGTAAAAGAATTCGATAGACAAGATTGGGAACTCGGGTATTTATACAACGTCCAAAGTATGAGTTACACAAATCTCACGTTACATGGATGCAAAGAGCAAATAGCGCATTGAACGAATTTAAAAAAGTTAGAAATTTTTAAAGTTTCCAAGTTTTCTGGACACTAAGCCGAACCTTAGTTTAATC
>JAODVP010096991.1:15694-28659 GCA_025400035.1 Tetradonia laticeps
CAAAGCTGACACAGTCGTAGCATACCTAGTTGATGCCCACACAACTAAAATTCATGAGGATCAAAATATTCAATTTGTAAAACAATCGAGTCGATATCATTTCCTATCATGTTGTCTTCTTAACAATAGATATGCACCAGTTAACTAGTTGCCGTTATGATTTGAATCTACAAAATCAATTTTTTCTCTTAAAGGTGTCTGCTTGACAATGCGAAGAATTAATTCCAATCCTCATTGTACAAATGATTTTTGTTTCTTCACCGTTTCATACATTCGGTATCTATTCGGCTCCCCACGCGCCTAGACATTGTTCATGAAATTCAATAGTAATTGTAGGATTGGAACATTGGCACATTGGCAACATTAGCAACATAAATCGTGTGCGGTGATAAATAACGCCTCAATTCTGAGGCGAGTGAACAACCTCGAGTGTTAGAAACTCGTCGCGCTAAGTCTGCAAAGTTTTTGGCATACTGTGAATAGGCACGCATATTAAATTCGGGGTGTTTAATTAAAACGAGCATTGGAGCTTTGGAACATTGGGAAAAGTCGTAAAATTTTGCGTGGCTATAGACTTGGTTTAGCATGCTACATGTGTTGCGAATTGTGTTCATTCATGATTCCTCCAGCATACAAAAAGTTCTAAACATAATATTCAGCAGATCGTCCTTTTTCTGGTTGTGGGTAATATTCCTGGAAATTGCACAACGCCGTCTCTGACACGAATATGTACCTCTATAACATCGTTGTTTTCTCCAACACCCGAGCCGCGAAATCAGCCGGAATAAACGCGAATAGGTCTCGCGTAGGCGAGATTTATCAGGCTTTTGTTCGCCTAGCCCGTTGTGCGGCGCGATGCGTCCGTTTTCGCACATTCGATTGTCTCGTTTATTCATAGGATCGTGCCTTTCCTTTTGCGCCGGCCCGCAACCAGAAACACGAGCGCGCAAATTCGCGCAATTCGAGTGCGTTACGTGCGATAACGCGATATAAATTCCGCGAGCGGCACCAATGCATGGCCACATTTAAATATTTACATGCGGCCAGTGCCGCGGATTCACGCCTCGCTTCAAAGAATCGAATAATTAATATTCGTACGGAACCTGTAGAATCCGTAGACCTGTTGCTGGGTTTTAAAATGCGTTTTTAAATAAATACCAAAAGCCTGGACATACAATACAGGGAAAGTCAGAAATAAATATAATCGGCTTATATAGATACCAATCTATACAAAAAAGAACTAAATATAATCCGGAAAGGATTTTTATCTACACTTCCACCTTAAGATATTTTAACCCACTGAACAAAGCCATAAGATTATGCATTGAAAGACTAGCTTTTTAAGTAGATTCCTTGTATATATGTACAAATGATTGCTGGATACCCAAGTGCAGACTGCGGTGGTTGACGTGGATAAAAGGTGATTGTAACAGGGACGTCATGCGGCGATGCGCAGCGCCGTACGAAATGTTTCACACTTTCTTAAACGATAAATTAGCATCCGCGCTCGTTATATTAAAAGAGACGAGCCGGCGACGCTCGGAATGCCCGAGCAATGATTTCTCTGCTTCGGCTCAGTAGTTGTGCCAGCGCCGACGAATTAATATGTTAATTTCTTTGATGCCAGAGAAACAACCGAGAGAATTACTGGAGGCGAGAAGATCATGCGAGCTTTCATCTCTGTACAATACCAACTTCGCTTGGTTTTATAAATACGGCTTTTATAAACAAAATATTACACATAACACTGATTGTCAACCGTCGACAGCCCCAAGAAGATCAAGCTTGTTAAGTTCTACAATCACAATTTCATAAGTAACTGTTTTTATCCTGATTTCTCGAGGGAAATGTTAATTACGAACGGGTCGTTGACAATGTCACATCTCACATCCCTCGCGAGTGGATGTGACATTTATACGTAGCCCTAATTTAAATATATGCGGCATAAACGCTAACGAAGTCGGGGCTTCGGTTTTCGTCTCATTAGCCATTGGTGTTGATTCTTCCACCGCGGCAACAACCCGAAACGATATTAATTACGGTTAATGGCTTATTTTTATTGTCGGCGTGTATCCTTCGCTTTGCTTCACTTAATGACAATCTGAAATTTAATTAGTAAGGACAGAGTGTGATTATGTCGAAAATATACCTCAAATTATTCCCTGAATTACATAATATTATTTCCATAATATATTAGCTATTAGACAATTTTTAATTAAAAATATAAATCAATAAATATAATTTGCATGAAAATAACGAGGTCGTACCTCATCCTCATCACATTGTAAGCCTTAGAAAGATCTGATAAAGAAGCATGAATGATTTGAGCAACTAAATCCACGTCGCTTTAACTCGAATAGATGTTGATTAGATTTTCTTCTATCCTTCTATCTATTCTAAAGAATCTTAATCGTACGCATCATGTGGTCATTATATAAATAAATATTTGCTTGAGTTAATAAATGCGTAGCGTTTGAATTTACTGCTGTGGATGATATACTATCGTTGATAACAATCGTCGCCAGGAGCTACGATTGTTTGGAAATATAAAGCAGGATTGTAAAGGCGAGCGATGAAAATAAGACTTTATAGTTTTTATGTAGCATTTGAAGGAATTAAATAAAAAATAAATATCTCCGATTATGCTGTTTGTTTTTCCAGTTACCGTGTAGGCGTTAATCGAAAAGCATTAGCGTTAGCGTTGGTGAGAATTCCGTGTGTGGTCTTTCAGTCCCTAAAACTTGCTGGATAACAATAAGTCGCTAACATAAGTCTCTACTAGACAAACAAACGAAAGGAGCAAATCCTGATGAAGTTATATCACTCTTACTTTTATCACATGGCCTCTACAATCCACGGTATTATTTATTTATCACGCACGTCGCCGCGAACGCAGGTACGGATAATTACAGTGGGCACCCGAGATGGTAATTACAAGTGTTGCCATCGGTTGCGGCGTTCTGGAAACTTGATAAGTACTCATCTGCACCGGCATCATCTACCTACAAGTACATACAATGATGAATTGTTCGAGAAATAACGTTACAAACCTTTTTGTTTACGTACTACATAGTTTTATGTTAATTAAACCTTCATCCTAATTCACGTGTAGGTGGAGGTAGTGTCTAAGTTTTATATAAAATGAGTGATTAACATGAACAAGGCTCCATAACCCACTTTGTGTAGTCGTAGTGAATGATGCTCATTGTTGACCATAGATGGCGTCACTAACCGAGGTCCATTCACGACCAGATGGCGTAATCTGCTGCTTCTTCCATTTAAGTGACCAGATCACTCCATATCCATCTCTTGGGCAGACACAGCAATAACATTTAGTTGCAACTTGCAACGATATCAGAAACTATCATGTTACTTCAGGTCCATATCAATAAATTCGGTTGGCATATGTTGTGCCGACCTGTTTGTCGGGTAACTGCTACCTTACTACCTGTAGCTGTAGATCAGAAGAATTTGTTCGGCTTGTCTTGCCCACATTGTGTGTTTTATGAATATTTGAGAAATATGATAACGGCGCTTGCCCAACGCGGATATAGTAAATTGTCTTAGATATAGTATTCCAAAATCTCGATGCCGATTTAGGAAGTCACGAAGTTCGCCTACTTCCCAGACGAGCAGAGATTGGATTGTAGATAGTTGGTGAAAAATTGAAATTGAGTTCATCTGTTTGCAAGATCAGAATTTGCGGCACAATTTGTAGTTTGCATATGGATTGTTAGTCTTTACTTAAACCGTTGTATTGTCTCTTCAAAAAACGTGAATGCTTTAAAAATTTATGTACCTTCTTAAAATACCTCTACATTTTCGTGTGTTTAAAGCTAAATGATAATAAATCTTACAATATTCCTGTAATTTAACTTACGTCCACGCTAAACTTACCCAAATCAATCTATGCCTCTCTAATGCCTGAAACTTGATACGAAACATTAAACTCCCAACATTGGACGTCCAACTTTATTCTCTCCGGCAGCCTGTTGTCCGGATACGAGCAGTGCGCAACCCTTGTTGATACTAAACAACTATAATGCGCTTTATCAGCGGGCACGCGAGCATTCAATGATAATGGAGCAAATAGCCCAGAGTCATCACTGCTCGGGCGCGAGTCATGCCTCGAACACGCCGCGGACATGTTCCCATTCAAGGCAGGGCCAAGATATGCGAGCAGAATCAGGATGCGACTGACGAGAATGATGAGAATGAGAATCGTAATGAGTACAAGTACGGCTAATGCCGGGCGCGAGGATGAGAATGCAATCGGAGATTGCTCGCCACGTGGGCTCGCAATGAGGATGTTGGGCGATTTCAACGGAACGCGGCGCTGTAACGCGATTAGGAGAATATCTAACGGGTGTTAACAGGTTGCAGCTCGCATTTGTGTTAAATTGTATCGAGCAAACATTATCATATCATGCGGAAACACATCTGCAGCTAGATATCGGTAATATAAGCTTGTAAGCTAAATCATTTGTAATAAATTGGATTTCGAGATCTGGTATAGCTTCAAACACTAATATATGGAAATTTATAAAGGAAATATTTGTATTGGAAATTCACAATAAAAAATATATCTTTTTAAACTTCCGGTGTATACCGGAAATGCCCTGAAATTGCCAGCAGCCCTGATTCACAAACCATAATGAAGTTTAGACTACTTTAAATCTCGTCACCTAATTGATATTACATTTCAATAACGTCGTCGTCATTTAAATTATCGACACAAAACGCTAATGGATATTCATTCGGAGTGCACTTTGCACTTTTATTCATAGTTAAAACTTGCATTAACGCTCTTGTAACGTCTGAGAGTCGGAAGCGTCTTGGGGCAATTTTCGCAACTCCCTTTCTCGGGTTCAATTTTCCACTTCGGTCCACTCAGTTTCGTCGAATCTTGGCCCGCACCTCCAGCCATCGCTATCTACGAATCTATTGAGTGACGTTAACTCTTAAACGCCGCAAAACTTTCCAGTGGTTTTCACTGTTTGCAACCCAACAACGCCGAACTCCATATTTTTTGTTTCTAAATTCCGTCGACGTACTTGCGACCTAATGAGCTGGAATGAAGAAATATTACGCTTCAACAAGCTTCAAATGATTTACTTGCAACAAAACTCCATTCTTCGCGAAATGAAGTCTTAGTAATTTATTCATTATACATCTACTTACAATTAGGATTAAATAGAAATTAGACTAAACTTGGACTAAACTAAATACCGATCAATACACCCTTTATTGCATATTTGCCAATCCAAGCTTAGTCTATTTTGATGGAACACTAGATAATTAAAGTCAATTAAGAGGCGAATAGCGAATATCATACTGCTGCCAGCCGGCGAACGAAGTTAATTAAATTAATCGACGGACTCCTGCCTGGCGTCTCAATGGATCTGCTGCGATGCGCTGCACTTAATTAATCATACGATTAAGATTTGTATGCGCTGAACGAATCTAAGCCAGTGGAGGCGGGTGGTACGATGATTCAGGGAATAATGAGCATGATCGTACAGTTTTCCTGGGCTTCATGGAAGTAAGCAACTAGTAAGCAACTAGTAAGCTATCAAAAGATGAACAAGGATGACTTGCTATACTTGCAGTGTGAGTTAATTAATTATGTTTTATTGGATTAACACGTTATCACGGGTGTGTCGATACATACAGTAAATCTCGGTTATAGCGTCATCGAAGGGTCCGTAAATATAGTGACGCAATAACTGTACAGGCAAAATCAACTCAACTTTATTAGCCACCATCAACACTTTTCTTTTCCTCGCACTTTGCTCCATCGCGTTTGAAGTTAGCAGCTGCACTGTTTTTAACAGAGTACCGTGCAAAAGAGATGATGTTTTAAGAAAAATAAAATACATTGGTTTAATAGGGAATTAGAACGTTTTTTCAAAAACATGCGCAGTAACCGAGTTGACGATGACGTTAAACCAAAATCTACTGTAGTAAACTAATTTTTAAAAGCAATCAAAAGTTGTACTAATTGAAAATCAATGCTCTATCGCTATGGACGGTGTACTTCCTACAATTAGTCATCCACAAGTAAATTCTGAGAGCTAATAAAAAATATAACAAACCGTTCTGGAAACTAGGTGACTATTATTACTTCCAAAGCGTTTATTAGCAGCAATTACATTTCGCTAAAAATGTCCCTTGGCAAAACATCCCTGGGCAAACACTAAACAAATAAATCATAAAATATTGCACCTAATTATAGTGCACAGTCCGATTTGTGAGTGGAACCGTACTGCAATAATTACAAGTAATAACCAAAGAAAGAAGCCTTGATGGAATTGGCAGAGTTAGTGCATTATTTATCGCTTTATTGATGCCTCGGGCGTATTAATACATTACGATTTGCACGTTCTGCTTTACCAACATCGACAACAAGCCAAACATTTATGTTCCTAGGAATAACCACTCTATTTAGGACACCGACAAACGACTCGAGAATTCGCAAAAGTGGAAGTTTATGACTGCCAGCCAAGCCCTTTTGGACATTTGTAGTGTTTAACTAAGAATTGTATTTTAACGCTGTCCGCCATCATCATAATCACCATAATCCTAATCATACAACGCATGATGGAGGCTTACGAGCCTTCAGTCGAGGATGAAGCATGAGGATCGTTGATAGGACAGCACTCAAGTGGGCATTTGTTAGCCGCCTACGCTCGCTGCAGTTGGATATGTTGATAAGTTGATAATTAAGTTATGAAAGGCGCGGAGAGATGAAAAACGACATTTATCTCGGCACTGCCTGCGAGCAGAGCAAAGAGTAAATAGTGGAAGGTTTAATTATAACTTTGTTCTTTCTGATTGTGCAATTGACAGACAAACCGCAGAGATGCTCAGTAGAGATAATGGAATTGTATCTAAGTGTTTTTCTAAATATACATAAACCTGAAATGAAACAGATGAATAACCAAATTTGTTGTTATAATCATCAATGTTTATTATCCGCGTTTGGCTTAAACAGATCCGACAATATTAAAAACTCATAATTATAACGATTCGTTTTTATTATCTCTTTGGCTCAAATCTAATTTTCCTCAAGCGGCTCCACCGCTTTAATTAAGGAACGGTCATTCCCGCGGTCGTTTGCATTAATTCTTCGTTTACTCATTCACCATAATATTAGGCATCCTGCGTTTGGTTTGAAGTTTTACGTTTTCACATTTTTAATCGCAAGGTCCTGTGATAATTTCGCAGGTCGCTTAATTAAAACTGCAGTTCGGTTGGACCATAAAAGTATGTATATATACAACGTCGTATAAATTTATACATTTACAAAAACATTTTGGGACCTGAATTCACAATTTGCTTGGGATAATTTGCAAGTATTCGGGGAAGATCTGAGTTTGCTGAGAAAGTTTTTGTCGAGTTTGTCGCCCCGTCAACGCCGACGCGTCAGCATTGGGAGCAATAAAACAATAAAATTATAATTTCATTTTATTTGACTCACACGCGGGAATTATTCTTGTTTTCAAACAAGGGCTTAGAGCTTAGAAACGCGACTTGCATGTTTGATATTTAGTAAATTTCAGTAAATTTCAGCTTATTGTACCAAATTTGAACAAACAGGATAAACACTAACATGAATTTTATGATTCTGATGTTTATTGTCACGTCGGAAATGTGCTTTAATATGAGTTGACGATGACAATAAAAGAATAAAACAATGAAAATTTGAGTTATTACCAAGAAATTACAGCTGTAAACTATATTTAAGCAATAAAAGTATTCTTTAAATAACTAACGAGTCGTCTAACATTCCACGCGAGTCAAATTCGCTCAAATGAAAATATAAAATTAAATGTGGAGCGGCTGGCGCTGCTTCTTTATGAATTATAATTACGAATGACTTTTACGACGCGGCTTCTTTCGGCATCTTTACTTAACGTCCGACTTACGTGCCACTCCCGCGGAGACTTAAATCTTAACTGCGGATGCCGGCCAGCGGTCGTTTTATATTAAAACTCGAAATGAATTTCAATTAAGCAGCGGGCATTGGAATGAAGCGATTTCCAAGGTATGAGCTCACGCTGAGCAGGTCTCACGTCAAGTGCCGAAAACTACTCGAACAAAATCTTTTTAAAAAGTGCAATATAAAGCAAATGTTAGTTTAGTAGGGTAGAGCCTTTTCAAAAAACACTTAATATTAGAAGGCTAGCCCAAAAACCTTAAATTAATTCTATTCTTCTAATGGAAATAGTAAACTATGTTAATTAGAGGGTTGTTTTGTTTCTCTTGATGTGTTTTAAGGAGTGGCTGGTGGTTTTTATACTACAAGCTGCCTCATCCAAAATAAGAGGAAATGTAGGGTCGAAAAAATCCGACACGTTCCATTTAATCACGATCAATTTTCTGGTGAGCGTAGTGCAAACAGCGCCTCATTTCCAAAAACCAACAAGCCGCCAGGGCGCCCATCGACAGGTTCCGCCCCCGGGGGCACCGATGCACCTGTCCGCATCTCTTCACAAGATTGAGCATGTGGAGCATGTTTGCCAGCCACCATCAGCGGCGGATCAGCTGCTGATTGTTCTCGAAATTACTGTTTTTGGCCCGCCGCCGATGATGTTTGCCGGGCCGGCCTTGTTTGTTTTGCCGAATTGCGTCCAAATAAAGAAACGTTAATCGCAGGAAGGATATCAAATGCTGCTACGAGTAACGACACAATAACAAGCGGTTATTAGTAGCATGTAGGGGAATAAAATCGCAGACTATTCTACCATCTGCCATTGTTAGTAAAATCTCTATTATTTAACATAAAAATAAAGCAAGTTTACTGCGTTTTGTTACAGTGAAATTTACATTTTAGGTTTCCAAATGCAAATTCTGAATTTTTATAATTACATTTATCCCTAACGCACTGCGTACGCTGGGTTTTATAGTTTTTATCGCTTCATCTTCGTGGTAATTACTTTATTCCACTCTATTCTTCCTGCGTCCCGTTTAGTTTTAATTTGGGAAGCTTTTAGTGTGTTCCACCAGAGTAAGCGCACCAACCGAAAACAAAAAACGCTTCGTTATTGCCACCACAAGTCGTGAACCTCCACTTCTTCGTGCTCTTCGGACGAGCATGGTGGCTTCCCACTAATTAAACGCGTGTATGCACATGCACATGCCCTGGATCATCAAACGGCGGTCTGGATTGGGCAGCAAGTGCAAGGTGTTTGTATCGACTCTCATTAGAATACAATTCGTTTGATTGGCTTGGACGTACAACTACCTATAACTAAATGTTTCTTCCGCTTTTTCAACTGACACTTGTGCCTGCTACGATTTATGCTAACAATTTATCATCATACTAATTTTTATGTAAATTAGATTCCAACAAAAACGAGTTTTTATAAAAACTAGCCCAAAATTTGATTTTTCTTGTTTTGTGACTTGAATATCGTTAGTACCCCGGCCCAACAAGCAATCGAAATTATTGAAGAATGGTGTTTCTCTAAAGGGTTTTCGATAAACCCAAGGAAAACAGAAATCGTACCGTTTACCAATACGAGCAAATTTGAGCTAACTCGCACCAAGGTAAATGGAGAAGAAGTAGCTCCTACCGGGATGGTAAAATATCTAGGGGTGATCTTTGACACTAAACTGTCATGGAATCTGCACCTAGAGGCGACCACCAGCAAGGCTATAAGAGCCTTTTTTGTGTGTCGCAAGATGTTTGGCCGGTATTGGGGACTGAGACCAAAAGTGGTTATAGACTGCGGTCATAAGACCAAGCGTGTCATATGGTGCTCTTGTTTCGTGGCTTAAAACTAAATAGCTTGCAAAAGCTGGCATATCTGGGAACTACCGGGGAATGATGACAACACCAACTGCAGTGATGGAAGTTTGATAGGACCTTCTTCTACTGCATGAGGATATAAAACTTGAAGGTCTCAGTTGTGCTCTCAGGATGGGCTTTGAAAGACCATACTGGATAAATAGGCATGACTCCATTGCGAACCTTATGGATCTGCACTATCCAACACTAGAGTCGGAAGATATCACCAAAAGGAGGTGTTTGACTAGGCCATGTAAGGTGGTTATTGATAAAGACCGCCAAAGGGCCTTACAGACACACAGACTCAGTAGGAATGGCCTGAATATACACTGGCATACGGATACCTCAGTCACTGTGGAAGGTTCCGGTATTGGGATGTTGGGCCCAGGTGCAGGCAGGGAATCCCTATTGGAAAGTTCCGAACAATCTTTATAGCTGAGTGTATGGCCTTAGAGAGGTGTGTTAGGATATGTCTAGACAGACAATACACGGGTATGCATATGGTCCTGTGCACGGATAGCGAACTGGCTTTGAAGAAGCTGGACACCCACAGTTTCATGTCTAAAATCATCTGGGAATGTAAAAAGGCTCTAGATGAACTGGCAGGTAGAAACCATGTTATTTTTTTTAACGGGAGGTCAGATAATAGCCGTCCAACAGCACTGCGGCCTCCACCCTCAGGTGGTTTGTAGGCCTTTTGTACTAACTCCCCTCGCCACCCCCGTAGACGCATTGTCCAACACCAGTTTCGCTGAAGCAGTACTTGAACCCGTGTCACCTTGCTGGCGCTCGTCAGCTGTGGTACTACTAACCAATGCGCCACGGAGGCCACCAGAAACCATGTGACACTACTGTGGGTTCCTGGCCATTGCGATATTCTGGGGAATGTCTTGGCAGACAAACTGGTCAAGCAGGCGGCAGCTACTCACCCAGGAGGACCTATTTTACCATCGCCATGCTCAAGTGCACTTCGAAGAATAGCCGTGGGGGAATACAGAACTCTCCGCTGGGATGAGCCAAGCAGGATCATTTCTTCCTTCAGCAACGGTGCAAAGGAAATAGTTAACCTGTCCAGGAGAGAATTAAGGCTGATAACGGGCCTACTCACTGGGCACTTCACTGTCAACTATTACACAAAATGAGAAGGTCTAGTACAGATAGGTGCAGATGGTATGGGGCCTTCGAAGAGATCATCTACCATCTGATTTGAAATTCGTTGAGCTACAGCGCAATAGGGATGACATTCTTGGGAAAAGGTTCATAGAAGCTGTTGTCTCTAATTGTGCGGAACCCCATAAACTGACTCTGATTGTGCGGAACTCACACGTGTTCAGTCAGGAGGTACTCCTCATTTGCGGACCTTTATGGCCTGTTATTTTTATTACCCAATTCTGCGCCTAAACTAGTGCTTTCAAATGTTTGTTATTGTAATCACATTATCGTAATAGATTGTCTGCTTGCAACGTAGGCAATGCTTACCTATAAAAATATTCTAGGTTGTTAAGAGTTAAGAGTATATACAGTAATACAAAAGATCTTTTAAGTCGAAGCAATGACAGGATACAGGGACTGTGTTTATAAAAATGCATAGAGGATTGTGAAAGATTTATTGTTATGAATATGCCAAAGATTTCTAGATAAAACATTGCTTGAACTGTGGTTTTACAAAGTTTAAAGTAGGAAAGAGAATATTATTAGGATAGAAAATAATATCAAATAAAAAATATAATTCATTATATAGATGTTTACACATCAAATTCACAGCTGTGTCTATAATTCAACCAAACCTTTTAGTATCAAAATCATCCACTAAATGCACTAATAGTATTTAATTTCAATCATTTCATTAATTGAATGCATTTTATTGCGAATGATTGAACGCGTCAATTCGTTTCGCCCATGGCTTTTAAAAATATTGAATAAATAACGCTGTTGATCATATATGAAAATCAAATTTAATTATAGCAACGCGCATAAAAACCTATGCGAATCTGCTTGCGGCGCTGGCAACAATCAACAATAAAGCTTTATGGAGTGTAATGCTTTTATTCATATGATTGTTTATGATTTCCTACATTAGTTTTGATTAGCTATTATTTTATATAGTAAAGGTATATAATGAAACAATCAAGTCATCTAGCCATTTAATTGTAAATTGTTAAGTAAGTAATTCTATTCCCGATAAGGTGTCAATTTTATTTCCCATTGACACCTGAATCCTACGTCCTCAAATATATTCGATTTAATTGTGTGATTTATTTCTAAAATTCGTCACTATCGCGCCTTTATCTCCCAACACCTTGTATGTTCTTCGAGCGGAGATAGTGACGATCCGCAACAGGTACGCCGCGCCCGACGCCGGATACTTTACGACCGGTGCGTTGAATTTGACCGCGACCGCCATATATTTCGACGAGTTTAAACAAGGCTGACGTTCAATTTCGTTTCGTGTTTGTTTGCCGGCCGGCGGCGACCGGCGACGCCGCGGCAAATTCTTTAATTACGTTATAGGACTTGTACGAATTCGTTCACTCTTTTCATCAGCATGAAATTTTTCATTGTTCTCAACGCGCCAAACGTGCTCGAGCCATTCATGCTTCATGGTTGAGATGTTGGAGTATGTAAATAATCGCATAAATAACACGCTGGTTTTATTTATCGCTTATTTATTTATGAATTTTGCTCTTGTCCTCGGCGCGGAATCGATCACTGCTTGAAATTGAATATTATATACTTCGTAAAAACTTGATTCGAGATTATTTTATGCTTGATATTTCAAATTATATTATGTTTTCCATTTATTTTATTTCTGTGCCGCTCCATGAGGTGAAGGAACGAGAAGTATTGTTTAGAACTTTTACATATTTTCGTATTTTATCGCATTATGTTCGTTGCGGGCACAATACACACCTGTATTGAAGGCATTACTTACGGGTCGGTATTGTTGCGGCTCGTTATGAAAATGAGCGCTGCTTATTACAGAAGATACCTATGCAAATATATGCGAGCCTGAGTATTGGGCCCTAATTGAATTTTTTATTTATCGCTTATTTCCTTGTACGGGTGTCTACTTAAAATATTCAACGGTTAGATGTAAGAGTCTGAAATGATGAGCTATATGTTTTACCCTCTGTTTATGTAGTTCCGTAACCGCGTATTACAGATAAGGAGA
>JAODVP010097014.1:0-10750 GCA_025400035.1 Tetradonia laticeps
TTCAGTAGAGTCAAAAGCACTCTAGCCACTTGTGGCGACCACCGGTGGCTATATATGCGTTCGGGCTAATACCCCTTGAATTTTCTTCCCGTTTACATTTACTGCAATACACAAGAAACAAACCTTACCTAAAAACACCCACCAACAATTTCCATACCAACATAGAAAACAAAGTTACGACAAATATGACAACACAATTATCACACAAATCAATCTCCAAAAATGTACCCGCACCGTGACTATTACCGCAATTCCGCCACAATCCGCGCTTTACCAATAGCAATCAAGAACTCCGCGGATAATACATGGTCCTCAGTGGTTGTACACGAACCTGAAGACGCCGATGTTCCCTCAAATATACGCAAACACCCTTTCAGTTTATTACCTGATGGCAACTACCAATGCATCCGCTACGAAACACCAAAGAAAACACTCTGCACTAGTCTCAAAGAAAAATGCTGCACCCTAGCCAGCTTACACCTACTCATCTACTTGTTCCACGCATCAAACATTATACACTTCGTGCTCATACCGTACCTGCTGGTGTTCTGGAGCATGCATTATGAGATGTTCTATTTGGCATATTGCCTAGGAATAATGAACGATCTCATCTACCTAATCTACGTCTCCATCGAATGCAAGAAACGCAAGCGTTGCTGGGAGTGGCTGTACAACGTGCTTCTAGTCTTCCCATTTTGGTGTTTATATCAGGAACTATCAACGAGATTTGGGAAATCAGCCTTGTTAGAGGTAACCGGAGATCATGGTAAACTAGACGTGGGATTCTTCATCTGCAGATGCTTCACCTGTCCCCTAAGATTATACTGGACCATCAAACCTCTACAAATCATTCGAGTTGGGGAGTTTTGTCTCGTGAGAGTATTTGTAAGGCTGGCATTTATAATGTTTCTATTGATGCACGCCGGAGCAGTGTTATGGGGAGTAATAGTGATAGTATTCGATACTAGTTATGAAACTTCTTTATCTCGAAATGAAACTATTCAGTATAATTATGTATCCACGCTTCATTTCTCCGCGGGGATTTTAAGCGAGAATGCACATGCTGGTCCCATTGAACTATGGCCCAATGTTTATATCATAATAATATCAATTGTGCATCTTCTGTTTCTATTGTATTTTCATGGATGTATATTTATGGTCCGAAATTTGGAGAACAAACGTCGGATATTACACCAACACTTTACGAGCATGCTCAAGATGTACCTTAAGAACCAAAGGCTTCCGAAACTAATCCCGAAAGTGATCCAGAACCATGAAAATGTCGAAGTACACCAAAAGTCTGTAGCTGTAGACGATTGCTCCCAGATGCTGAGGAACGTCAACTGGTCATTGGTACAAGACGTTTTATTTGATCTCAACTTGCCGGCGTTGAAGATCGGCGCCATTTTGGGAGTCAAACATCCAAGTGCCGATTGTTACCTCAGACATCTCTCGATGAAAATGCACAGGGAGTTCTACAACGCTGGGGAGAACCTGTTTGAAAGTGGAGTGGTTATGGATAAAATGATGGTGTTGACTGAAGGCTACGTGGATGTATTAGCAGAAGACAAACACACATCGATGGTGACCTTGGAAGCTGGGACTTGTTTGGGTCAAACATCTCTGTTGTTGTATGTTTTGGGCAAGGCCACTGTGACTTGTGTCACTCCAGTTCGAGTTGTTACGCTGACAAAGAAGGACTTTCTCACGTCCACCTTGGCTTCGTTTCCGGATGTCTACCGGCAGATTCTGCGCACGTTCCAGAACCAAATGGCGGATGCGCGTCGCCGGAAGAAGACAAAGATGATGCGGCCACCGCAGGACGACGGGTCTATATCTGAACGTGCCAACTCTCAGCTGTACAAACCTGGGGTTATCAGTAGAAAGAGGGCAATTGCTCAGCATAAGACTTCTAAAGTTGGCAAGGTGGATCATAATTTGACCTTGAATACGATATGGAATTATATGATGGTTGGCATTAGTCTTATCGTTGCGGTTTGGTATCCGTATTTTGTAACATTTGAGAGGAGATTTCCTTCGGGCTTCAAAATATTTGCGATTGTCATGGATGTGTTGATGGTTGTGGATTTAATTTTGACTTTGATTACGTACGATGTGCCGAAGCATAAGGAAAAGTAAGTCCAAATTTAGCAAACTTGTGTTTAGGGGCTTTATAATTAATAACTCAATTCCTCCTTAGAGTGTTTTCAGTAAACAGACGAGCATGGTTCAACCACCTCATCCACAAACTAAGCGACTGGTCCTTCTACCTCGACTTCGTATCCGCCCTGTTTATAGAAACTATAGTCTACGCCCTACCATCCACATACTCCGACGAACAGAGCACCTTCCTCTATTTCTTCCTCAAACTAAATCGAATCATCAAAGTATACAAACTATTCCACTTAGTATGGTGTATCAAGTGCTCCAATGAATTCCACAAACACGCCCTCTTCCACGCACTAACCATCTGCTTCATCATCTACTACGGAGCAGTCGCCCTATATCTATCCACATGCTTCCAATCAACATGTGACCCAAATGGCTGGTTCCGCATATTGCGTAGCTACGACTTCGACAACAAAATCGAAAACCCAACAACTGACCACAAACTTCTCTGTTCCCTTCATGCATCTTTACAACAAGTGCACCGATTGGACGCGGATCTTTCCTCGGACCATCTAGATTTGGTCATCGGTATGATAATCGCATTTTTAGGTTATGCCTACTTCGCTTACATGTTTGTGGACTTGGCGACACTAAGATTCCTTCAATTACAACAAGCTATTGAACATCGCGAAAATATGGATGACATCAAGAACTTTTGCATGACTTTTAACATTCCTACACATTTAAAGCAAAGACTTTTGTGTTACTATAGACTACAATGGCGGCACAACCCTGGATATTTCTACCAATATAATCAGGGTAATTATTTATCTACTGTTTTGAGTGCGGAAATCATCCTGGCTGAACGCCTGGACACTTTATCCAAGGTCCCGTTATTGGGTGGAATTGGGCCAATATTTTGTAAATTCCTAGCGTCGAAATCAAAAACTTATTTGGTACCAGCAGATGAAGTCATAACCTATATCGGCAATATGAATAAAGAGATGTTGATACTTGCGTATGGCTACTGTAAAGACGAAAATGGCGTCGAGATTAAACCGCTTGGTCATGGAATGACAATGACAAATATCCATACTCAAACTGATTCTGAACCTCGTATGTCATCCGCAGAAGAACATAGTGGATCATTTGGGATGGCTTCGTTGTTGTTTAACCTTCCAGAAGGTCACACTATAGTAACCACAACTTGTTGTCTGTTCATATCTATAGATGGATCTGCTCTACAGAGGGCGCTGTTGCATTACCCTAAATTGAATGCCTTACTAGCACAGATTATCCGATCTGGAGCACATTCCGAAGCTTCCCAATTTGGTCTACAAGTACCTGAGGCCTTGCAAGTGGAATCAGTCAAGTCCCAACGTTTCTTTGATGGTGTTAAGGACTTCCTAACACGTACATCGTTTATCAACGTACTTAAATATTGCTATCAGCGGGGTGAGAGCTATGGATATCCATTCAGGACGGAAGAAATTGCCTTCTTACGGTTTTTCATGGCTCCTTGGACTATACATCCTGAAGGAGTGTTCTTCATGGGTTGGACTGCATTACGTGCTTTGGTTTCCCTAATTTTGGGTATTACAACACCTTTGATGTTGCTAGTCTACACAAATCACTTCAATGGATGGAATTTGCTTCTACTCTTGAACGTCCTCTGTGACCTTGTACTTTTCCTCGACTGTTGTTTACTCTCATATCTGGCTTATAATAAATATAATGGGATTTTGGTCGTCCATCCATATAGAACCTTCCGACACTTTGGAGGACGTGGTATGTTGATTGACTGTTTATTGGCAATGCCCGTCGAATGGATCTATCGCATCTCCAACAAAGATCCCAAGATGTTTGCCCTCATAAGACTCATAAAGTTTGCTCAAGTGTACAAGTACTTCGTGATTTTGGTCAAGGTTAAGCGGCTGGAAGCCCACTTTTTAGGAAGGGCCATTGAAGTAATTCGATGTGTGTCCATGATAATGATTTTGGTGAATGGCAGTGCCTGTCTTTTGGTTGCTGCAGAATGTGTGCCTTTGGCAGAAGGTGGTTGGCTGTATTGTGCTGAAGGTAGTTGGATGAGAAGGAGTGCAATGTGGAAGGAAAGGTTTATTGAGTGGAAACAAGATGGGGATGTTGTGGCGATGGGACAAGTTTATCTACTGGCGTTTTATTGGACAATGTGTCTCACGTTCGGAGCGAGTTTCCACAGTTTTCGTGCGCAGGGTGGCAACAATTTGTTGATTGTTATAATGATCATGGCGTTTGGGATTTTTCTACGCGCATATAATCTGATTATTATGATCTCTCAATTCATCGCGACGCTGAAGCAGTTTAAGCACACGTCTCGGGTGTTGTCGTACCAATGGATGACGAAGCAGCTTATGTTGTTTTTGAATAGGGAGGAGACGATTGATGAGCAGACGAAGAGGAAATTGAAGGAGAATGCGATTTATTATTGGAGGATGACACGGGGTGTGGATGTAAGTCAATTTTTTCAACGAGGTTCTTCATCAAGGCCAACTTTAATTTCCTCATCTTTTTATCTTCTTCGCCTTCCTCAAATTCTTCAATTTATTTAATTTTCTCTTCATTAATTTCTTTTTTCGACTATTCTTTGGCTCCTCACCTTTCAACTTCTTCTTTATCAGCAACTATTTCTGTGGTAGTTTCATCTTCTTCAATATTTCTTCTTCTTCTACCTCTGGCTCTTCTTCTGAAGATGAAGTTCTTCAAGGTCTAATTCCAAGTAAAATTTGCATAGATAATTGTAATTTATTTACAGAGAACTCTATTATTTTCAAGACTACACACCACACTCCTTCAAGATATTTTATGTAATATGTACGAAGATGTTCTTAGACAAGTTCCACTCTTCCGCAACATGGAACGAGCGTTTCTAAGAATTCTGGTCCTTATTGCGAAGTCGGTGTATGTATTGCCGAATCAGATTATTATCAAACAAGAAGAAGTCTGTGATCAATTCTATATTATATTGGAAGGAACGGTAATGTATTGTATACAATTGCATACAATTTTCTTACTAAGTAACAGTCGATTGATTTGCCAATCAAACGCACGACGCTACAACCAATACATGAACGTAACCGTTGTACGAGCACTATGATTGGCCCATTCAATCTAACTATAACAATGAATAACTTTCTCAATATACTCTAATCGAAATATTTTAAAGAAAATTTTACTTCGTTTAGAAAAGCTCTATCCAATGATCTATAATATTAGATAATTTATTTAATTATTATTTTATATGCATTTAGGTACATGTTGAGTTAGCTCGATCTTCTTACCAAGTCGACATATCCACCGGTAGTATTTTTGGACACTTTTCCAAGGACACTACACCACTGATGTCAATTGTTGCATCCACAGTTGATTACGTGCATGTTCTATGCTTTAAATCGATAGATTATTTCAACATTTTGAAGGTATTATCTAAAACTAACCGAATCGTCACACACACATCGTTTTTAATGAAAACCTGTGTTGATTGCAGAACTACTCGAAATTCGAGTTAGAACTGAAGAGCGTGCTCAGCGAATACAAAGATTTCATGCCAAATCACACTCGTAGTGAAGAAGAAATCCACTTTAGCCACAACCAAAAAACTGAGGCGTCCACCAAAAAAGGAACACGCGTGTTTCATGGCGCTGGATTTTACAAAATGCTTGGTAATCTAAAATACCATAATAAATCATAACCTAATCCCATAAAAACGAATTCCTGTTTGTTCCAGACGCAATATTCAATGCATTCGCCCTACTTAACCTCTTTTTAGTCCCATTTAACCTGATTCTTACGCATTGGAGCATATTCTACTCATTCGTACTTCTCGACGTAGTATTTATCATCGCGTTTGTATTCGAAATAAACAAACCTTACTACAACCATATGGGTGGACTGGTTACCGACATCGCCTCCACCAGAAAACATAACCTAAGTGGTATCCGAAAATGTTTACGTTTGCTGGAAATTTCCTGCATTACTATCATAGTAGCCTCGTACTTCATGTACTACTTTCCAATGATTCAATTTCTACTTACCCCAGACATGAGTTACGCTTGGTTACGTCTAGCGGCGCTTTATAGATGCCGCTATATTGGTTATCACAGTTTTAAGGACATTAATAATCACTTTTGGATTTCTAGGTTAATGTAAGTGAATTACCTAACCTGCATTGCTCCAGTAATCTGCAACATGTTGAGTTTCATTCTTGGTTTCTTGTAGAATTATCATTCTGAAGTTGCTGTTTATGCTGCATTGTTCCGCATGCGCGTGGGTACTAATCGAAGAATTCCAACCACTGCAATTGACCAACGGCACAGCAGACATTTTGGTGTCCTACTGTAATGCCTTGCTGTTAATGGTGAATATGTTCACAGGCGCAGCAACTCTACGGAAAATCTTCTACAATCAATGGCAGCAAATCTTCATTTGCATCTGTTTTCCTGTGTACCACTTGTGGGGATATTTCCTAATTGCCAAGACCATTGGGTGTTTGTATTACAAGGTCTGGAATGTCATGATGTTCAATTTTAAACTAAAACAGTTACAAGCGTATATGAAAATAATGCGGATTAATTCCTATCAAGTCCAATTACTCACCAAACATTTGGTAGACTTGGAAAAACGAGAAATGGGAAATAATGTACGTAAACTTCATAATTTAATATAAAACCAATCATAACTTAACATACTCTAACATAACCTATAAATTTCATTGTAGTTTCCAACTTTATTGACTTACCTACCTTCTCCACTAATAAGAGAAGTGAAAATTATGATTTACCGTCAAGTTCTTGAGAAATCCTACGTGTTTTATGGAACACAAACAAATTTCGTGAACAATGTCGCTGTCCAACTAAGACGCTCGGTGTTTTTCGAGGGAGAAATAATTCTACATCGAGGTGTGATCAACAAATGCATGTATTTCATTCGTAAAGGTCTCGTCGAAATTGTTACCGTCAATGAGGACCACACAGAATCAAAACTGGATCTTCTACAACCCGGCGAAATGTTTGGACTTGCTCAAGGTTTATTCCGACATAATTTACCGCATGAGTTTACTTATAAAGCTGTGACAGACGCGGAGATTCTGTCTTTGAGTTTAGATCATTGGGAGCATCTATTAAGACACTTCCCTAGGAGCCGGGAGACGATTTATAATAGGATCAGGAACGCACAAGAGTAGTTTTATTCACTTATCATTACATTAGCTAATTAAAGAATTATTGATTGCATCCATCAGGTGGATTATTTAAAAACGAACAGACATAACCTAGAAAGTTTTCTTTGGCACGTTCCTGCAGTGCTAGATTTACCCAGCCATTATTTGCAATTGTTGGAAGTTGATTTATAGGTGGATAGACTGACCTGGTCGCGTAGCCATAATTCTCCAGACGGGATTGACCTTCAAGTCCTTCAGCACAAGACATGATATCGTTAAATGGGAGATTTGCATCTGAAGCACACTGAAATACAAATAAAATGTGTTAGTTGGGTTGCCTACTATATATAACCTATTATTATAATTACTTTTTCAATATTTGCTTCTTGACTCGACCCAGAACTCCTTGCATTTATAACACACGTTGCAAATTCTAAATGTGATTGTTGGTCAGCGTCTTTTTGGCAAAATGCACATGCGTGAATAACGTTTGCGTTGTAACTTGGGCTGCCTACTTCCAGACCATTCAAGCAATATGGTATGAGTTTTAAGATAATATTGTCCTTAATTTGGGAATATGCAGGTGACACTTGCTTTGTGAGAAAGTCACGGCTAGAGTTTTGAGCTGCATCGTAGTAAACAGTGATTTTTATTGAATCAAATTTCTGAAATATTAGTTATACGTGTGTTTTCTTTCTATTATGTATTTGAATATTATTTGCATGAGTAGTTCACTTGGGTTAAATTAAATTACCTGAGCTGGCACAACGCCAATATTCATAACCATGAATATTAAAACGCTTATTATAATATTCATATTGTCAGTTTGTATAGCTTTACTCGTTGCTTTCTAGGCACTAACCTTCAATATATATTAAGTAAAATTACGAAGTCGAATACTTCCTCTCAGTAATTGTCAGTGTATTTAAGTAATGAAAAACGTTGAAACTTGTAAATGTGATTTACGCAAGCGATTTACGAGCTTTTTCCTCGTATATGTACGTTTTGTTTTTGCTTATCAATTTCTGAGTTATCAGTAAAAACAATGCAATTAACGACGTGCAGTGAAATATTGAATAAGTTGAATTGTGTAAGACTATTCGTCAACGGTAAAAATAATTACAAACTTTTCCAAGTATGCTAGCATTACTACAATAACTACGCATTTCTGAGTATTGATTGATATGTTTAGATTTTTAAACTCATTGTGAAACGACAAGTTACAAGCGTTAAAAGGCTTACAAGCCAAGAATTATAGGGCACACCAGGGCAAAACGACTCAGTATTTCTTAGGAGCTTATACAAGCAGAGTGGAAGTAATAATTTCGCCCCGCTATCCCCTATATTATTATAGGCAACGTTGTGCATTGTGTGTTGCCTACGTTAAACCCACAGAACGAGCAACACACAAAATTAACCTCAAATTATACATGCCCTACTTGGTTACTTACCTTAATTTATCTAAAAGTGAATGAAAGTAATTAATCGTCTTCAAACTACAATGATAAGATGACGGTATACATCAATTACATTCAATAACTCTCACAAATCTAATTCCTAAATTCTTACAGGAGAAAGACATAAACGACGTATTTGACGATATTGTATTCACCGAAGAACAAATCATTAAAGACTCTTACCACAACGGCTTTGAAGAGGGTGAAAAGCAAGGAAATCCAGAAGGTTATCACTTGGGATACCATCGCGGAGCGGAAATTGGAGCTGAACTTGGTTACTATTTAGGAATTATTGAAGAAATCTCACTTCAATCACATCCCGAGAAAATAACCAAATTATTAAGTAGTCTTAAAGAAAATATCACTACTTTCCCAAAGGAAAACACTGAAGAAGATATATTAGACAGGTTAGATAAAATAAGAACGGGGTATAGAAAATTGTGTGCACTTTTAAAGTTGGATATGAGTTATATGTGGTCTGAAGCTGATAAATTAAGTTTTTAGATTCCACAATTATACCTGAAAATACAGTAAAAATGTGCACCAAATTAGAAATAGCTAAGAATCACGTCGACAAGTTAATTTCTTTCTTGTCTACACATATGAAACTCTCTCAAGGACACATGGTCGATTATTTCACACATAATTTATACAAAAATTGCATACCGCTTAATATTCAAGAAGAAATCCATAGTTATGGGTTAGAAAATACTGTAAAATTCCTTCTAGCGTCAAATGATCAAAGTGTATTAAGAGAAACTGCCAATAACTTACAAAATCTGATAAGATTTATAAAACAAGCAAATAACTTTGCGTTATATAACCTCAAAGACATTTGTAAGTCAAAAAAGGAATTTTTTGACGATTGCGGATTTGATAGTGACGAAGGTTTGAGGTTAGATGTGTTCATGAAGGAGAAGAAGAGTCACGAGGTTGAAACTTTAAGTATTCTAGCGAAAAACATCGCGGAGAAGTCGAAAACTTCACATTTAGTGGACATAGGCGATGGGAAAGGTTATTTAAGTTCATTAATAGCTTTTCATCATAAAGTACCTGTGTTGGGTATAGATGGCTCTCTTGTAAACACTGAAAGTTCGATCAAAAGAGCTAACAGACTGGAGAGACAATGGGAACATATCTTTGAACGAAAAGAACGTAAAATATCGAAGGAAAAACGTCTGAATCACACTGTGAGTAGAAATAAAAGTGTAAGTACTCGAGAAAACAATCAAATTCATGGATTTAACGATAGAATTCTACTCTATAAACAAATAACTAAATTAGTGACAGACGAAACAGACTTTGATGAGTTGATAGAAAGAGTTTTCTTAGAAGCTCCTTCTGGTATAGGCCTAATAGGTCTTCACACTTGTGGAAATTTAGGCCCAACTAGCATACGAATATTTGCATCTCAACACAAAATTAAATCAATCATTAATGTGTCTTGTTGCTATCATTTGTTAAATGAGAATTACTTGGCTAATTCTTCAATGGGGAGTTTAAAAGAACATTATCAAGGATTCCCGATGAGTTCACATATAATTCATAATAAAAACAATGGGAATTTCCAGTTGGCCCGTGCAACTCGTATGTTATCAGCGCATTCACTTGACAGGATATTGCACAATCAGGAATTACCAAGTAAAATCATTTTTTATCGGGCGTTGCTTCAGATTATTTTCGATGAAATGCACTTTAAAGCCCAGCATGTTGGGAAATTTCGTAAGCAACCAGATAGTTTTACTGTGTATGCAAAGGAAGCTGCTGCTAAGGTTCGGGTTTCTTTGGGGAAGACTGATTCAGAGCTTGATGATATGTTTGCAGGTTATGAGGCGAGGAGAGTGGAGTTGGATGTGTTTTATTTGATAAGGAGTATGTTGGCGCCGGCTATAGAAGCGTTGATTTTGTTGGATAGGTATTTGTTTCTGTTAGAACAAGGTTGTGAGAATGTTCATTTAGTACAACTGTTTGATCCTGTAATTTCTCC
>JAODVP010097036.1:0-10748 GCA_025400035.1 Tetradonia laticeps
AGGTGTGACATGCCTTGGAAATTTATGTTGCAACAAAACTCGCCGATCAGGTGTAGTGCTTGTCCTGACGCGTTGTTCGCTGTTTGCTTTGTACCACTCAGTTTTGGCTGACCTAGTTGTTGCCATGTTGCCGTTGAGGTGACTGTGATGTCAGAGGCTGATGTGTCGAATTGAAGTTGAATAGTGACACCATTGACACTGATTGAGATGAACTTTCGTCTTGATTATGCTGTAATCTGGTTCACCTGTGGTGTTTCTTCACTCTTCTTGACTCGTTTGCTGCCTGAATTGCAGTAGCCCTACCGAACTTGGGACGCCGGCTGATTCAATCGTTGATACATCTTTCTTTAATGCACTCATGCGATGACATTCATTCACCAGGTCCTGGAGTGCCTTGTTGTTGTCTTGATCAATGATGGAGAGGAGTGTTGCACGTACACCTTTGTCTTCTCTTGCTTGCAGTCCGCTTATAAAAATTAAGCATTTGAATTGTTCAATTGTGATGGTGCTGACAAATATACCGATATTGTACGACTATAACCTCCAACAACCACGTGCTTCGACCAAGCTTCCGGACATTTCGACGAAGGATTGGGCAGCCACCCACCCCGACCAAGGTTAACTTTAGGACCGTTTTGGTACAACTGGCGCCCAACGTGGGACAGATCCCGATAGATAATGTCCGTGAGGCATTCCCCACAGAAAGGAGAGGCTTCGCTCACGGTAGATGACTCCACCGGTTTGGGGGAAGTCGTCGCCAACATGGCTGCCGGCATGCGACTACGCTCGAGTGCAGCATATCAGGTCCCAGGACACGTGGTTAAGGAGATCACTGAGTCGGAGTCGGGCGAATCCGAGGAAGAACGAGAAGAAGATTTGCTGGCGGATTTTCGCGGAGGAGAGGACCACGCGGTGGCGGAAGCTACCTACGATAAGGAAGAGCAGGCGTCAACGCACGGATCATGGTGCCCGGCCGGTCCGCAAATGTTGGTGCGCGGCGGCGTGCAGCAGCCCACAAGGCAGGTTTTGAGGCCACAAGTGAACCGGAGGCCTGTAACCGAATCCAGCAGGAGGATCGTCGGAATGGACCGACTACTCAGCCGCCGAGGGACACTGCGGACCGGACAATCCGTGACGGGGGCATGGAAACATTTCCCAGTTAGGCTGCTCCGCCTGCGGTATCACCGAGTTCTACTGTGGGGGCATTCCCCAGATAGGCTACCTCGCCTGCTGTACCACCGAGGTTTACTTCGGGGACACGTCACCGCAATTTATAGAACGCTATTTCCGAGGACTGTGGGTGGCTACGCGGGTCTCCTGCCTCGACCGCCCTCCTGGATATTTCCCGGAAAATGTGCCTGTTACAAGAGTCAACAATTTAGAATTGTAACCTTTAGGATATGCTGAACTGTGATCGACGTGCCCAACGTGACCAACGTGATCGACGTGAACAACGACGCCACAGCAACACTCCTAACACCGACCAGACTGGCGTCCCGACTACCGCGGGACCAGCAGCAACACCCCAGGTACTACCAGCAGTTACGCCGAATCCCCCAGTATTAAGGAAGTACGAGGCACTGAAGGATGCGTTGATTATGCGACTCAGCCAGTCGCAGGCAAAGCGTCTTCGGCAACTTCTAGAACAGGAAGAGCTGGGGAACCGTAAGCCTTCCCAATTTCTACGCCACTTCACCGTCATGTCAGGCGGCGGAGTTCCAGCCTCACTGATGCGGTCCATATGGTTGAGTCGTCTCCCGGCATCCACACATGGCTTCTGGCGACGCAAACCGCCGCCGATTTAGCATCATTGGCCTCACTTGCGGATGCTATCCACGACACAACCAACGACAGACCCCCTCCAGTCCAAAGCGCAGCAACAACACAGGATCACATCGAGCAACTCCTGCAGCCACTACGTCAGGAGATCCTGAGTCCACAGTCCAGGCACCGCTCACAGAACCACGGTACCACCATGCGTTTGGCGACCGAGCCAGGAAATGCAAGCCGCCATGCGAATTCCCCACCCAACAGTCTTCGGGAAAAGCCAGCGGAGCGCCCTAAACGCGGCGTCTCTACGACACAAACCGGCGTAGTCGCCTCAGGTATTTAATAGACACAGGGGCGGATCTTGCGTCTTCCCCAATAAGTCCCGCCTTGGCCGACGCACCAAAACACGGTATTAGCTGGCAGCAGCGAATAACTCCACGATAGCCACCTATGGAGCTCAATCAAAATCATCAAATGGACCGAGGACTTTGAGGATCTCTTCGCCAGTTACTACCCGGAAATCACCAGGCCAGCCGGGTTACCATCCACAACACTCCACGGTCCACCACATCATAACGACGCCCGGACCTCCAGTAACCTGCCGTCCACGCCGCCTCGCCCCCGACAAACTGGAAATCGCCAGACGCGAGTTCCAGTCCATGCTGCAGCTGGGTATAACGCGGCCATCAAGCAGCAGCTGGAGCTCACCGCTCCACCTCGTCCCAAAGAAGGAACCCGATGCGTGGCGTCCCTGTGTCAATTACCATACACTTAACGCACGCACCGTGCCGGACAGGTACCCCGTCCCGCACATCAAGGATTTCTGCCAAGCACTCCACTGCAGCAGTATTTTCTCCATCATCGATTTGGTACGAGCCTACCACCAAATCCCCATCGCTCCAGAGGACATCGAAAAGACTGCCATTGCGACACCTTTTGGTTTTTTTCAATTCCCAGCCATGACATTTGGCCTCCGAAACGCAGCACAGATGTTCCAGCGTTTCATGGACGACATCACAAGAGATTTGCCGTATGTATACGTATACATAGACGACATTTTAGTAGCTTCCTCAAGTAGAGAGCAACATGTCCAGCACCTCACAACACTATTCGATCGGCTCAAAAACCACGGCATCCTGGTGAATCCTTAGCAATGCCACCTAGCACAGCCCAGCGTCACGTTCCTGGGATTCGAGGTCAGCGCAACCGGATCGAGGCCACTTCCAGATAAGGTGACCGCCATCAAAACCTTCCAGAAACCCACGACCAGCCGCTCACTACGCCGTTTCATCGGGATGGTAAATTACTACCGCCGTTTTATCCCGCAGGCAGCACGTCTGCTGCTCCACTCAACGAGCTACTGAAAGGCAAGGTCAAGGGCAACAAACCGGTCATCTGGAACCCACAAGCGAAAGACGCTTTCCAAGCCTGCAAGAATGCTCTGGAACAAGCCACAACGTTGACCCACCCCGTCAAGGACGCCCCTCTGAACATCACATGCGACGCCTCCGACGTAGCCATCGGCGCAGTAATCGAACAAATATCATCGGTAGCCAATCGCTATCTTCTCCAAGAAGCTTTGCATCGCCGAGCGAAAATATGGTGCATACGACCGCGAACTTCTGGCAATATATGCTTCAATTCGCCACTACAAGAGGGTCGAAACTTCACCATATACACCGATCACAAACCCAACACCTACGCTTTCCTGCAGAAGTCGGAGAAGTGCTCACCACGTCAGTTCAGGTACCTCGATTTCATCGACCAATTCGCCACATCCCAGGTGACAGCAATGTTGTCGCCGACACCATGTCCAGGATTGAGATCATCACACCGACACTGAATTACGACTGGCTCAAGCCAGCGACGAAGAGTTACAAGCACTCCGCCAAGGTAATAACTCCCTTCAACTCAAGGCTTTAGTACTACCAGGAACAAACGCTACAGCGGTTTGCGACACCGCGGGCCAGGTCTACAAAAGGACTGCCGCCGGTGGGCGCAGCAATGCATACCTTGCCAACGCAGCAAAGTTCACCACCAGACGAAGTTCCCGGTAGGAACGTTTCTAACACGTGCACATCGACATCGTGGGTCCCCTTCCGCCATCAGAAGGACACCGTTACCTCCTTACGATGGTGGACCGCTGCACCCGATGGCCTGACCCATGACCAACATGGAAGCCGAGACCGTACCACAGAACCATGTTTGCGCACGCAAGTTGCTGTCGTTTGGACGCCCCGTTACTCTAGTTACACCATAGTTATACCATGGAAGTATTAGATAGATATCTAATACTATACTATACTATAATAATATCTAATTCCATGAGTTATACTAATCTAAAATTAAACGTAGGCAACTTTTTATACTAGTTTTGGAGTACATCTAATTTCACCCAACAGACACTAATAATACATCAAATTAAATTCTTAGTTTTCACAAAATTCTGTCGAATGAGTAATTATTCCTCATCAAATGAGATATCAAGCACAAATTCATTTTTAGCGGTTCGCAAGAAGCGCGGATTTTCCGACGTTTCATTTATAAAATTCAAAGTTGTACAAGTTTAGCCTCGATTTTTAGACAATCAATGATTCTTCAAATCGGAAAATTTCCCTACTTTGGATTGGATTTTAAGGCACTTCTAATCAATTTAGGAATACGGTGATATTGTGGAGTGAATGAACAAGTCTTCCCCTTGCAAATGAGACTTTGTGTACAATTTTATATGCAGGGATTTGCAAGAAAAACAATATTTGTTGACGCGCGTTTCGAAGAAGTCCAAAGATTGCGTAACGTTGATTTTAGTACAATTCTATTAAATATTAGAAACATGGTAATAGCGTAGATCGAAAGAGCAAGTCTTCGTCCGTGTATTGATATGCCATGCACAATTTCATCTGTAGTGCTCCGCGAAAAAATTGCAAATTCTAAAACTTTGGCGTCGAATTGACCTAGATACTGCCATTGTTCCTTCCAATGCGATGTCCCAGTACAACTCTTAACTTTAACTATTGCCAAATACGATTCGAATTGTCCGAAATAATTCGCAAACGTTGCTGCAAAATCTCGATGCCCAAGAAGACGCACGCATTCACAATAGTGACATATTCTCATAAACTAATGTGACCTATGATATGTACACAATTTATAACATAAGGTAGAAGCAACAATATACGATAATTGATAATGCAAAATGCATTAATACCTACTTATATTATTATTTCAAGAACTCATTTTAAAATAAACTTGAATTTAATACCTTTTATTAATTTAATGAACTATCGGTGACTTTATACATTTAAATCATTATCCACCTATCCTTTTAATGGTGACCACACCTAAAGAATCTCAACCCACAATATCCACAAGCATGATTACCAGGCTTATCCTGCAAATGCAACAGTTATTAAAATTGTTTAAATATCCAACTAAGAATTCACTTCTCCTCACCAAATTAATGAACACTTTGGGGTGTCCAGTAGGGCCGCCACCACCATCACACCAAACAACTCGCTGGGTGCATTCTTTCGGAGGAACTTCGTCAATCAAATAGACTGCCCAATTTGGATTTACATGTTTGGGAGTGTTCGTAAACCGAACTAATCGGTAATCATCATCATCCCATTTCTATAATAAACACAAGTTATCTTAGCACATACATCAAAGTATTATGAAACATTTAGGTTATTCGAGCAACTTACTTGTCCTGTATGAGTTTCAATATCACGTTTAGTTGCCATACACCTCAATGCCATATCATTCCTTGTAAGAATTTTATTGATTAGAAATTTGTTAAAGCCTCCCCGGAGGACTTTTAGAGTCGACATGTTTGCTGTATTTTCTCCGCACAAAAATTTCTGACACTGAATAAAATTAATGAACAGTGATACCAAGGAAACATTTAGTAGAACTCCCGCTAGAGGGAGTAAAACAACGAAAATCTAGACTGCTAGATTTTTCAAACAGCAAATGATAAGTTTTGTTAATAAGCATGTATTATATAGTAAATATAATCACCAGAACAGAAATTATTTATTATTAAAATAAATAATCAGCTGATGAACGTGTATTATTACAAAAAATCGCTTAAAATATTGAACCCAGTTATTTCTTTTGCTTCTTCTTCTCTGCCTCTTCTTCCTTTTCTTTTTCGATTTTCTCCACGTATTTCTCGATTGTTTCTACATCAAGCATCTGCATGGGTTGCCCGCGTCTCATCACAGCAATCTCTAGGTTCTTCTGCCCACTCTGTACCACTTCCAACAGAGCTCTGATAGCTAATTTCACTGTACCTTCTTCTGTCCTCATCTCCTCCTCACTGTAATACTTCTCTAAGAACTCCTTCACTGTTTTTGCTGATCTCCCAGTCGCATTTGCCCTCCACTCATAGTAAATTCCGGAAGGTTCAGTTTGATACAAATGTGGAATTCCATCAAAGTCAAATCCTCCAATCAAGCAAGAAATACCGAATGGTCTTCTGCCATTACTCTGTGTGTACTTCTGTTTCAAACCAGCAATATATCTGGTGATGTACTCTAGAGTAACAGGATCTTCCACAGTAAGTTTATGTGACTGGCATTCAATCTGTGCTCTGTTGATGAGAATTCTTGCGTCGGCAGTGAGGCCAGCAAATGCCATTACTACATGGTCATCAAGAAGACATATTTTGCGAACGGTGCGCTCTTCCTGCAACTTGGCGACTGATTTTTTCTCGACTCCTAGGACAACTACTTCTCCTCCGCGCACACCGACCTAATCATTACGAATATTATAAGATTAATTAAATATTATTTTTTAGAATTTAGTGCTAAGTCATTCGTAGGTTAATGTCACTTACAGCGGTGGAGCCTTTACGGACAGCTTCTTGAGCATACTCCACTTGTAAAAGATGACCATCAGGAGAAAACACTGTAATTGCGCGGTCGTAACGTGCAGACATTGTAATTTATTTGTTTCAAGTGAAATGTGAGACACGAAATGTACCACTGCTAACACTTCTACTTGCGGCAGGTTAACCTCTCTAATTATTTTGCTTTGTAACTGTTGTATTTCAAGAAACATCCGGTAGAAGCGGGACGAGCGTAATTTTTGACATTTGACACAAAACACACGGATTCGACTGACATATCAAAATTCAATATTTTATACGTTTTATTTCAGGATTCGTATTTGGGAATATACTAATGTAGTAATTAAATAATTATGAATATAACGCTCTTATTATTAGTTTAATGAACGATATACACTTAAAATTAAATAGAAATTAGTATGACGAAAAGCACTAGATGTCGCTTAGACTTGAAAACGTGACAGTTCACTGTTTACGTGCCGCATTCTTTAACTTCTTATCAGTTCATAATTCGTTACTGCCTCGTGTACCAATCACGAAAGATATCAACAAAGAACAATGCAGATCCTCTGTCAATAAACATGATAAGAACGCGGTAGTGCAATTACGTGGTGTGCAGTAAAATTCTAGTATAAAATTGCCATCATCTTCATTAAATTGCCACTGACGATAAGAAAAATTACAATGGAGGTGAAATACTGGACAATTTTTACAATAGCTCTGTTTTTATGCAGTTTTAACACTGCTGAAGGACACGGCCATGGTCATGACCACCATGGACATTCGCATGATGAGCCTGCTCATTTCAAATACTCGAAACAGGCTAATGAAGCACAAAAGGAGCCAAAACATGACTACTCTAAACAAGGACATCACAAAGTAGTAGTTAATCAAGATATTTGGCTTCATGCAATGGGATCCACGCTCTTGATAAGTGCTGCACCGTTTTTCATCTTATTTTTCGTGCCTCTGGACAACACAGAAGCAAAGCAACCACTGTTGAAAGTATTATTAGCTTTTGCTTCCGGTGGTCTACTAGGAGATGCGTTTTTGCATTTAATCCCACATGCAGCCATGGAAGTAGAAGGGCATTCACACAGTCATTCACATTCACACGATCACGGCCATGCGAAAGAAGCCGAAGTTCATGGACATGATATGTCTGTAGGTCTCTGGGTCTTAGCAGGAATTGTAATGTTTCTAGTAGTAGAAAAATCAGTCAGGATCATCAAGGGAGGACATAGTCATGGCCACAGCCACTATACAAACCCAAAACAGGAAGAAAAAACAAGTAGAAAGTCGGAAAAAGGCGATGCTGACAGCAAATCAGAAAAGAAACTTGTGACCACTGATAAGAAGAAAGAAGACATAAAAATTGCTGGTTATCTAAATTTAGTTGCCGATTTCAGCCATAATTTCACCGACGGTCTTGCTATCGGCTCGTCCTACTTAGCTGGCAACACTGTAGGAGTCGTCACAACCATTACTATTTTACTCCACGAGGTGCCGCATGAAATCGGGGATTTCGCGATTTTATTACAATCGGGAGTATCCAGGAAGAATGCTATGTTATTGCAACTTACCACTGCGGTTGGGGCACTTGCAGGCACCGCGGTTTCGCTTCTGATGCAAGGTGGAGGCGGCGTATTGCCTACCAATTGGATCTTACCATTCACAGCCGGTGGATTTATCTACATTGCGTTGGTGTCCGTCATTCCGGAGTTGTTGGATGAGGAGAAGCCTAGTTTCCTTCAGACTCTCTTCCAAGTAGCTGCGCTGCTTATTGGAGTATACATGATGGTCCTTATCGCAGAGTATGAATAAATTGACTTAAATGAATTTGTAGTTTCAAATACTTCGATAAATAACGGAATTATACAATTATTATTTACTATGATTATTCAATTATAAACATTTCCGGATTTTATTAGGTTTAATTAAATTAAAATGTATCATAATTTGGTTTGTTTTAAGTTTTCTTTTGACTTCTCAGCTAACATTTCTTTAATTTGGTCTAGACAATAAGAAGATTGACCTAGTGATTCCGAATCTTCATATTGTTTACCTGAAATTAATTTATTTGTACTTTAATACTGATTAACAGTGATTGAATATGTTTAGTTGCAGTATTCATGCAATTCACAAAACATGTGCAACATGTAGAGGATGTAGAGTAGTGAATTTCAAAATGGCCGTATTTGATACCTCAACTTACCAATCTGCCAACCTAGTTTACAAAACTCCCTAGCTTTTTCCACCAGACCCTTTTCCAAATAAATCAGCCCTAGATTAGACTGAACCACACCCAAATGTTTCTGATCCTCCAGTGTCTTACCAATACCAATTGCTTCATTGAGAAAACTCTCAGCTTTATCCACATCTCCAGCTCTCCATGATGTAGTCCCCAAATCATTAAGAAGTATCATAGTTTGTTCAGTAGTTACCCCTTCTACATCACAACAAACTTGATAGGCTTCCCTTAATGCTTCTAAAGACGCTTCAACTTGTCCCCTATCTAACAAAAACTGTGCATACCAATCTTGCAAAACTCCATACAACATTTTTGTGTCAAAGTCTCTGTCTTTATTTGGAGTTATTTTTTCCATGCACCATTTATACCCTGTTTCAGCTATATTATCTTTGGCTAGTAAATGATTGATTCTTGCAACTTTTAAACTGACATGTATCATCTACACGCAAGAAATAAATAATTATATGAAATTGCAATGATGTTAGGCGGTATTACCTTATTGTCATCTTCTTTGACACCACTTTCAAGCAACATTTGCATTACAACCACAAATATTCTCTGTGCTTTCTCCAGCTGACGAGTATCAAAAGCTAAATTACCCATTAAATCAAAGCAATACAATATTCCTTGTTTATTCTGTTGTTGTTGAGCAAGTCTCAATGCCAAGTGCAGCATTTGCTCAGCTTTGTCGTATTGTTCCCTTTGTGTGCACAGAACTGCTCTTTTTAGAGTCATTATTAGTTCATTTTCTTTCTCTTCATCGTCTGCTTCGAATCCTAACCATTGCAGAACATTTAGTGTAAGGAAAAATTTAATACTTTTGTTGTAGACTAGAGGTCCTAGAAGTGGTTGATAGGTTTTCACTTTGTTGTAAATCGAATGTGAATACTTGAGAAAGCTTATGTTTCTGAAGTGTGGGTATATGTATCGCATGAATCGATGCATTTCGCTTGATTTCTATTTCTTGGTTTATTGTATTTCTCGGTCTATGTGAAAATGTGTGTAATATTTTGATTTACCTAGGCCTATACATTTTCATCGCTTGCCAGAAAATAGAGAAGTGTATGACTAGGTTTCCTTTCTTTCTCCGCTAGAGGCGTAACAAACAGGTAGTGTCTTATTTGAAATAAATTGAAGTAAAATTGTAAAAAAGGAATTTTTTAGAGTTGCGTGTCTTACAGGAAGTTTTAGGTTATAATAAACGGCATTCTTAAAAAGTTTTAGAAATATTCTGTTCTTTTTGCCTAAAATGTGTGGCCAAAGCGCAAGTTTTTGTTAAAAATTTGTAATCAAAAATACATTGGGCAAAGTTCACACTTCACAGCAATTAAAATTACTCTTAATTAAACTTACTCAACACAAAAGTGACTGCAAATTTTTAACAAAAACTTGCCGTTTATTATAACCTAAAACTTCCTGTAAGATACGCAACTCTGAAAAATTCGTTTTTTACAATTTTACTTCAATTTATTTCAAATAAGACACTAACTGTTTGTTACGATTTTATTACAATCGGGAGTATCCAGGAAGAATGCTATGTTATTGCAACTTACCACTGCGGTTGGGTAACAAAAACTTGCCGTTTATTATAACCTAAAACTTCCTGTAAGACACGCAACTCTAAAAAATTCCTTTTTTATAATTTTACTATTGTAAACCCTGATGATGCAATAAATAATTGCGAAATATTGGACAAGGAAAAAATTAGTACTTTCTCTTTATTTGCCCAAAACCGTTTATAACGCGTCCGGTTAAACCGCGAATTCGTTTACTACACGATTTTTAGCCGGTCCCGCCGATTGCCCATAAGTTGCCATGCTTAAGAAGATCTTTTATAACGCGGCCACGGTTCGCTTAGAACGCGGATTCTAACTT
>JAODVP010097057.1:0-10741 GCA_025400035.1 Tetradonia laticeps
AATTAAATGTTATAATAAAATTATTTTTAAAAACTCATCAACATTATTACCATTATGTAGATTTTCTGAAAATAAACATATTTACACTTTTAATTTTATTAATCCAATATGTTATAAATTAGTACCTCTTCTTAAAAAAGTTAATATCATGGTTCATTTAAAATAAATTCTTGTATAAATTATATAAAAAACAACAAAGAACCTTATAATTCAAAACAAGCATGTGGAGTTTATTTATTTTCTATCATTGGCACACTAGTTTGCTTGTATCTAGCACGCCGTAGCGTGCGTTATATCAAGTATCCGTCACGCCCGTGCGTTTAAGCTACCATAGCCACCTTAACAAAATAAGCCAAACAACCACAAAGCAATCAAGCACGATTGTTATGCAATCACACTATCCACGACAACAAAAGATCGTATATCAATATATGAACGAATTTAATGAATTCAAATTCATTCATAAATATTTCCATTTTAGTTTTTATCTTCTTTGAATTAGCAAAATAGTATACGCTAGGAGCGCCTTTCGTTCTCCGCTGTAGTTAAGGAGAAGAAGATGTACTGATATACAATTAGTTTACGACTTCGCCATTCTTGGTCACCGGCACCAAGTGTTCTTCACGAATCGCCCCACTGACTTTCTCATTGCGCCCTTGGGTCTCTTATTAAAAATATTCGAAGTCCTGAAGACAAGCGTTGTTCATGAGAGCACGGGATTTCTACCAGCTTCATGGTTACGCCGTCAAGTCTCCGTTTCGAAGTCCAAGACTTTTTCTTCTTGAGGAGTCGCTGCCTCGTGATCGTAGGCTGCTTTTGGCAGATTCTCGTCTACGATCTAAGGCCGCCCTTCGAAAATTGCGGTTTCACGTCGATCGACCACACCACTTCGACGTTGGAGAAAAGGTTTGGTTATGTTCAGTCCCTGTTTCATCGAAGCTTTTAGGGGAGTCTAGGAAAATGTTTTCCCTGTATGAAGGACCATTTGTATTTACATCTCAGCTTGGTACGAATATCTTTGTTTAGGCAATATCTTCCTCCTCCGAGTGTAGTCTACTCGTCGAAGGAAGTAGGGGGCAGATGAGCCGAAGCGTCTGATATTTTGAAAATTATTTCAAGTTATTTTGAGTATATAGAGTATGATTGGAAAAATTGGAATTATATTTATTTTCACCCGCGCGGCCGAAAGTCGCGCCAGGAATGACTGGCCGGGTCATAAAAATGTTTCAGGCAATATTGACCCTTATGAACATTGAAGGCTTTGAGATTAGCCAAGGCAAGTAATATATTCAAAGGCAGGTATAATCCGTTTAAGATACCATTCCAATTCCATTCCATTCCAACTAGCACTAAATAGTTATCCAGTGTTTTGACAATGTGATGCGCCGAGGGCTACAAACTGTCATCGAAAACAATGGAAAGTGGGTGAAGAATTGATATAATTCGACAAAGGATGCTTAGATTGGATATTAATACTAGCCTACCGTTATACGGCTTTCTGCCGTATGACTGCATGCAACTTTCAAATTTCTGGTGACTTCCGTATCCGACGATCTGCATCAGATGTCAGGGATGGACCCACAGATTAGATATAATTAGATATAGATATAGATATAGACATATAAATTGTAAGTATTTGTAATATAAATAAATTATTTGTGGTGTAAAGAACCCGTTTAATTACCTACTTATATCTATTTATCTAAATACTAAATCCAATAGGAGAATGTTGGGTGAGTGCCACAACTTGGGAGTTTCAATAAGGTCCATCATAAAATTCGCAGGTACCTAAAATCGGCCATTCATTAATGGCGCGACATTGTATGTACATATCATTGGACCAACGAAGTACTTACTTGAAATTCGGGTGTTGCCGTATCGATCATGAAATAAAGTGATAAAATGTGAAGTACGTCCTATGGAATTGTGACATATAGAAAGGCATATACAGCGCAGCAGTAGTTATCAAAGAATCCAATTGTTGAAATTCAAAAGGTCATTTTACACAACTCTTAAAGCGAATCTTCGTATAACTGTGAATTATGGATAAGTTATGATTAAATGTGGAATGTAAATTTAAATAAATATACTTCAAGTGATTTATAACTTCATTTCCACTCCTCATATTAATTGCAATACCAAATACAATACACGATAACATTGTTCGATAATTTGATTAATACGCATTTATAGTGAATTAGTAATGAATTGGCAATAATCGTTAACGATTAAGAGTGAATTACATTTTATATCTTACTAATGAACATAATTAAAGGAGAAAATGATAAATAATGTTTTATACAATTATTTGTACAATATATTCTGGTGTTTCTCTTTCTAAAGCTATAGTTAATAATAGTCTATAATCTATATTGTTTCATTTGCTACAAGGTTAATTTGTCTTTTAGTTAAATTAACGCATTATTTCATACGATCACAATTAAATTCATTTTCATCATATGTATTTCATTCATTTCTTATCTTTGGTATTTCTTATATGTTAACAAATACTGGAATTTTGATAAACGATAGATACAAAACACCAACTAGGCACTCTACAACAAAGTATTTGATACCCAATCTCAACGAACGCATTTCTAACGACATTTATCTAGGTATTTGATTGTAAGTTGCTAATAAACTGCAATATTAACAATAATATAATGCATATCACTTGATATTATTGGAAGCTTGGATTCCGAATATTTTGGCAAACAAGTAAAGAATTCATTGTTACAAATTAAGGAACAGGAAGCTCAAAAATTATATACCGTTACATCAGCTCGTATATATTATCTAGATAAACTATTGTAATTTATTGGCCAAAATCGTATTTACGTCTTGAATTTGTTTGATTTATGTTATCAATTTTGGTAAATTTCGAGATCTATTAAGGCACTGTATACTCGCACACGTATTATAATGCCGGCATGAATGTACAAGTCAATTACAATAATTGTTCTTACATATAGATTTAGTTCCATGTACAATTTCGTTTTTCAATAACGACATCCACTAGGCCACATTTAAAACATGTTTATATTCCGCGTACATATACATAATATAATATAACTAAAATCAATCACATAGAACTACATCAGAATTGAAATAGAATTTATTACAATTGTAGCAAGCACGTAATCATTTCAGATTAAATCGGAAGGATTGAGCACACAATTTTAGTTGTAGTATTGTCATAAACAAGTATTATGTGGCCCGCAATGTCTTACATATTATCAATGCTAGATTTTCTTGGTTAATTAGCTTCTCCTTCAAACATCTTATTTTATTGGTTGACTTTTTAAATGTTTCAATTGTTCCTTGCTCAAGGTATAATTGTAATGATTCGTGAATACTACCTAATTTTGTAGCTTAACATTTGGTCCCAAAAACATATTCTATAATGTCCCTTTTAAACTATAGCATTTTTGCTAGCGTATCTGCTATCTTAACAAAAATTTGATGTTGTCACATTTAATGTGATATGATATTTTTGTTGCAAACATGTGCATCCCAAAAATGCTAAAGAGTGAAACAGGGATAAGTATTTATAGACTATTCAAAGCAAAGACAATAATACAACAAAACACAACTGACATGATCAGTAAAACTACTTAGTAAGGACCTAAACCTGTTCTTTTACAGTCCTTACAAAAGGCACACTTTTTTCTCAAAATTACCTACAAATTTCTGTTAATCAGAAGAACTTTTGTGAATTTATTAAAGATCGTGAAATATTTGGTCATAATTAGTCATTCAATACCAAATTTATAGTACATATGTACCTACATATTAGGTATACCTAAGCATTGGTTTATGCATCGAAATTAGTCTCAATTTTGGTATTGTTTTGATGTTGCCTTATATAAAATTACTTTTAACAACTTTACGATTTGGCATACGTTTCATATAATGTACTTACTTCATTTTTTCTACTCCTTTAAATTTTAATATAATCTTCTTCTATTCTCCTACTCTATATAACCTATATTCTTAAATTTTCTTACTAAATTTTACATGTTTATAGAATCAATTTGGTAAAATATACATCTTTGTAAATGCCACTTTACTCTATCATATTGGTAACAATCAGTAAATAGTACGAGCTAATCGTTTCTGTTTTGATATTATTTTTGTTTGATATTATATACTATATACTTTAAATATAGATTATATGTTTTCTCAATATCATCTCAACTAATTGTAAGTTAGTTAGCTATGCATATCGACATGTACAATTATATATTAAAATCATCGAATTTCAAATCGTTATTTGTAAGGAAGAAATCGCTATAACCTTGCTTGGGTTGGAGACGCGGTACTGGCGGTCTTTGAAATCGTCCGCGTTCCGTCGAGCCAAATGCCGCGTTGAAATCGGGAAGTGATTTTAAGGGTTTTATAGTGGCGAATAGTGGTGATACTGATGCACTCTACAATTGTGAACATATTAACATTAACATTATTGTATAGACATTATATTGGAACACCTTCTGTGTAGGAAATTGCCTACCTTTGATACTGCCGTACTATCATCTTTTTCAAATGGATTTTGAATAATGACATCCTCTTGATAAAGTTCATGTAGTTGTCCGCTTGGTTTGCTATTGTTAACCTTATGGTCATCAAAACCTTGATCAGACAACGGCGACGGATTAGAGTGCGGCGACTGTGACTGCGAATCGTCAGGTAATGAGTATGAATTCAGCGATGATTTATGTTTGGTCTGTTGCACGGCCACTTCTTCTGGTTGTTGAGATTGGTAATGGAACGCAGAAAGTTGATGCGCAGGTAGCATAAATTGATCTAGAAATCCAAATTTGTCATATTTAGTCAATTCCCTTATTTGTGATAGTTTTTATTGTTATTACTTGTTTGGGGTCGGTTGAGGGACGAATTTTCGTGGTAATGCCACATGTCGGTTTGGTGCTGAAACTGAGCCATAGGATTCGTCTGCAAATAAAACGGAGAGATGAAGATTTGGAGCTAATGCTCACGACCCACGACAATTGTCATTTACATGCTATCCGTGAGTTGCTTCGAGCAATTACCTGGAGATAAGGCTGTTGGTGTGGGGCGAGATGAATGTGCTTATTGTATGAATGCATCGATCCCATAAATTGTCCGTTGGTCGTATTCCCTCCGATCGGAAATCCGTTACCGCAAATCGGCGCCGCCACTCCACGCATTCCATGCGACTGCGATGTGGGAAACAGAAGAATATTATTAATTACCGTATTAATTACGATATTAATTACGTATAAATGGAAGAATATTTTGCGACGGGTAAGGAAATGACACATAAATAATCGCATTTCAGTAACTCAATACATCCAGCCCGTTGTTTCATCATGTTCGAAAACCCGTATACATAAATGTTATAGGATATATCAGTCACATATCTAAATTGAATCACAAGGGACCCCGACAAAATGAATTATCGTTGTTGCTAAAAATTTGTATTGCGTGGTTCCAAACGAAATCTTTGTTGTTGGTCTAAAAGAGAAGACAATTGTTAATAAAGCTGTCAAATTACGTACACCTATCTACATCTCGTCGCTATAGAAATGAAACCACCATATTTCCAAAAATTCCTTTTCCTTTCCCGTGGAAAGTTTTCTATACATATACTTATGTCGCATCGATATTTTAAATCAATCATTAAGCCCATAGGTGACCAAACGAAGAATGCTAAAAATAAGGACAAGGGAAAACCTTAAAACCGAATAATATGCAGCTTACTGATATGATGATTGCTTATACAACCACGATATATATTGTCAGAATATTTTTAATTGGAAATCAATTCAGTACGGTCCGTATTTATTACATTTTCATATTAGCTCGGAATATCTTAGGAAGCATGAAATTGACTTATCGATCATTGAACAACTCGGATACAGTTAAATTGCATGCACTCAGTGCCCGCAACACCTCGCACATATTGCCGGTAGAAGGGGGCGGCATTGGCGCTCGCAGTACAACATCAATGCGAGCGCTCCCAGTGCTGCTGCAACGTGCTGCCGGCTTCGTTGCGGACGCGCCGCCGCCCGCGCTGCTATTGACGGCGGAAACTCAGGCGCCAGGACGCCGTCGCCTGGCAACCCGTGCAGCAATGTAGACCAGCTGCGTTGCTATGAAACGACGCGCATCGCATCATCGGATATCGATGAGGCACTGTTCGCCAGGATTTGGCCTCACAGTAGCGTAGCGCACCGCCAGCAACGGCTGTGCGCGGTGCCCGCCTCTAGCGGCCCGCCACCGCGTCGAGGCCGGCGTCCAGATAAGGAAGCCCCTCTGATGTCGTCGCGGGCTCAATATATTGATTGCAACCCTACAATACGCTGCTTGCTGCACACGCCTCCGCCCCCGCATATGCACAGTACAGTTTTATCTAGGGCCGGCGCTTTTTTTTATCTCTACCGCCGCCATCGAAACCAAACCCTACAGCTATCTATGCAGAGCTATAGCCGCATAATGCATGTCCGCTGATGTTTCTGCTGATATTGACAATTCTATTGACGCGTTCACAATTCTACATTTCATAAAGTTGCAAATTTCAAATAAAACGAACGAAAAGTTGTACATAATAGTTCTCTATTGTATGTGGTAAACTTCCATGTGGGTGTACCCGAAATCTACTAGATTTTGTTGGAAGGTAAGTAGCAGCCACACGCAGATTATCACGTCTTGATTAATGGGATAAGCGATAAAGTTTGTGATTTTTCATTCTGAAGGGAATATTAAGAAGGACGCTTACCATCATGAATTGATCATCTTGCCGTTCTGTTGGCAGCCAAGGCTGCGTGCGACGCGCTGCGGCGCCGGTGCGCGTGGCCGGCGCCACCCCAATGGCACGCTCCCGATTGGCGTCGCGGATGGCCTTGCGGATCCGCGCTTCCTTCGGATTGTACACATAGTCTGCAACACACACAGAGATCAAGGCGCGGGTTACAACGTGAAGGGAATCCCTGGTTACACCCACCTTTTGGGAACTGGAACTTTGGACTTTTATTACTATGTTTACAACATGTCAGAATTGATAACATAAACAATATTTTATAAAACCGTCGTCTGCATTGACAATTTAATCATCGAATTACCACCAACAATTTAGATAATACTAATTGAATAATTCTATAATTGAAATTGATTCCTTGAATGTTATGGACTTATGATTGGTGTACTCATACCTGTATAGCTGTAATCAGTTCAAATTCAAATCGATCGGCATGGCAAGCAAGGTCAAATGCGTTTGCAATATTGAAGTGGTGATGTTTAATTGCAAGAATCAATTACATTAGGAACAGCGATGGCAATAAACGGAGGTAAACACGCGCATAGCGCATGACTGTCTATACGAAACAACCGCCGCCAGCTACACACAATTTGATATGCTGTACCTGCCTAATTCTGCAAGCATGCAAAATTTAATTCATGTGTTCCAATACATACACTATAGTCGCATATATTTGTGTTGTGTGAGTACCTAGTGCACATTTATTTCACCAGCGTAAACAATTAGGAGGGCGACATCAACAAGTCTGTTAATCACAAGCGCTTCATCATCGCGAATTGGAAATATCACACATACCTGGAAAAGGCGGTGCGCATTGCCAAGGATGCGGCGAATAATAAGGGGTGTTGTCGTAATAATCCGAAGCAGGATATGGCGATCCGTAATACTCGCCGGCACCCGCATGGTACTGCGGCATCTGCTCAAAATATTGCGGTATGCCGTAGAAATTGTTTTTGTATGGCATATAATTGCAGCAATCCATCTTTACGCTTTGGTCACTATGCGCTCACCCACACCCGCACACACAGTAAAGCGCACACCGTAGGTGCTCTTCCGTTTTGTTTGCAACTTGTGTTATGGTTGTGTGCATGCACTGTGCAACATATCAATCAGACAAACAAACAGCCCCAGAACACTGACAACGTACACTGTTGCGACTGACTTATTGGCTAATTTATTTGTTTTAAACTCATTTAGTCATTTATTATTATAGGGGTTAGTATTAAGTTGTATTTAGTATTTAGCGGTAAGTAATAATGGCAAGAGATCGTAATAATTGGCACACGAAGATGCTGCTGACAACGATCAATTTGCGAATTCGATTAGCCGTGTCGTAGTTGCGGGAGCATAGTGTGATCTACGTAGCGCACGAAACGAGAATGTGCGGAAGAAGTTTTCGCGCCAAGCGCCGCAGCCGGTGTGCGAGCGAAGAGAGCGTGCGGCGGCGTGTGGCGGCGGTGGCGCACAGTGTACGAATGTGTGTGAAAGCACGCGCGAGAAAGCGCAGCGCGCCGCGGATCGCCGCCGCCGTCGACTGAAGCGTTGCGGCCGGTGATCAATACGCGAAGGCCTCACCTACCCGCCGTCGGCCGAACACGACGGCGGCGGCGGCGGCCGCGAGTCTGAAATGCCCGGACAAGTGGGTCATAGTCCGCAACGCGACCCACGCAAGTGTCAGCTGTTTTTGCCACCTTTGCACACTCCCCGCCCGCGGAAAATCATCGAACGCGCTCACAGCCTGCATGCAGTGCACGCGCCCAATCGCCGCCTCCCGCGCGCAAAAATCGTTAGAAACGGAACACCGAAACTCACACTTAATCGCGTGTATGTCACTGCACGTTTTGTCAAGCACGTCGATTAGTTGTCGTTAATTAGCTAAACAAAAAATTGCTTCGCGGTGGGTGGCATGATATGAAGAGATAAGGACTAATTTCAACAGTCACATTCCGATGCGGCTATTCGATTGCTAACTTATAAACAATTATGAGTGTTGACCAAACAATTGATCAAATTGCACGGCGCTGCAGTGATTTCTTTGGCTTTATAACTGCTGCACGCTAATCGCATACCGTGTAAGTATTTACGGGGCAGACGACGCTATGGGTAATAATAGCGCGCCGTGTATGGGAGTGCGGCGCGCCGCATTATTAATGTTTTGATAAGTCTTCCAGAGAGAGCAACATGTTGTTGCCGATTGAAAATCGCGTTGCGCAAACAGACGCTATGAATGAAACAGAATAAGGGGGGAGCTGCGAGCTCGCTATTGAGTATGCGTCGCGACGGTGGCGTCGGCACCAGGCTCAGGTTCGATAGATATGCGTAAACATAGGCATTACCAATTAAATTTACGTTGACTTTTGTTAAACAGCAATGTGTTATAGAAGTTAATATGTTTTACTAACTAATATGAATGCCAATTGAAAAAAAAGTTTGGTGTAAGTGTGGGCATAGTAAGTGTTGTACGAGAATACGTTGAACGAATTATAGATTTCTTGATAATGTGTATTTTATATATTCTATGAATGTATTTAGATTTTTTGTGGAGAAAAAAATTCTGCGTTCAACCATGCCATTGTTTCCTTAATTTTTCGAATTTTACAATGGCAAAGAGCGGAAAAATAGAAACCATGAAATTTCAAAAAATCAGTGCTGCCATAGAATTGTAAACGGCATGCACTTGGAGAATGCAGCATGTGGATTAAAATTATGTATTCGAAATACAGTAGACTCTCGCTAATTCAAACTCTTCGTAATTCGAAACTTTCAGTAATTCGAAGTAAAAATTTGTCCGCAGAAACTAAATTACTAGATAAAATCTCTTACTAATTCGAAAATCTTGACAGTTCGAAGTTTTTCGCTTGTCCCGTCAACTTTGAATTATCGAGAGTACAGTACACTCTACTTATTAAGTTTCATAATTAGTTCAAAGAATTTTCATTTTATAGATTTAAACAATTCAAAATCTAAACCTACAATATCTTTTATTTTCGAAGTTTTGAATTCATAAAAGCTTTTTAGGTTCACAACTTAGTTATACAACACAAGGAATATCAAATTATAATGAATGTGGTGCAATTTTTATATTGTTTTATTTCTGAATTAAATGCCAAAAAATTATTGGGTTCAAGGTAAGCAGACATAGTTTTCCTTTTCCTGTGTTATACAATTTCACATAGTTATTTGCGCTAATATTGCCATGGCAACATTGATTTTCCTGAAATTCATGGTTTGCATTTTTCCGCTATTTTTGTATTTCAAAATCGAAAAATTAAAGAAACAATGGTATCGTTGGATGCAGTATTTTTTTCTCTACAAAAACCTACATACACTTTTGCTCTTTACACATTTAATTTAGTGAAAACTTAATCTTACCAAAGGATTCTTTTTTTTGTGCCGGTCGAGAATTACTAACAATAATAACAACGACAATCGCCAAGTTAAATACGGTGAGGGAGTACACCGGTTTAACAGAAAAACTTATAGGTGTTTTTAAAGACAACTATTTTAAAATCACAAAAAACCTTTGGTAACATAACTTCAGTTTTCACTAAATTAAAAGATCACATTAGAAAAGAACAGTTAAGTAAGGTTTATTTTGTTTCGTATAAAAATTGCAATCAAAAGGATATTGGCCAAACTTTACATCAATTAAAATCTAGACTTACTCAACACAAAAGTTTATTGTTAATTTCAGCAATTCAGTCCAATTTGATGGCGATCACATTATTCAAAAAATTCAAGCTCAAGGCACGCAAATCTTTTTCGAATTACAATTAGTCACCTTCAGGAAACTGAAATATATTATAAACTGGTTGGAAATTTCAACAAGCATCCCAAAAACAAAATCAGACGTTTATCAATATTTAAAATGAGATGTTATTATTAATTGTTAAAATTATATTAGATTAAAAAATCTAAAAACAACGTTTTTATGAGTGTATCTAA